>VXBS01001969.1:1452288-1470580 GCA_013400255.1 Sitta europaea
TTTTTTGTAAGGGATACTTATACCCTTACTGAGCAGATTTAGGAAAGCAGTAAAATATCTGAGATTAAGCTAAAGCTGCCAAGTTGATCTGCAACAGAGGTCAAATAGAGTGATGCCTGTAAATCCTAGAATGGGCATCTCATATTCTAGCAGTTGTCTTTCCATGGAGAAGTATTATCCCTTAATGTTTTTCAAGCAGCTTTTGCGTGTATATATGTCATTGTGAAATCCCTTGGACTACTCTAGCTCTAGTACATATTGGCAAGTGGGTGGCCAGTAGCACCTTCCATTTGCAGTGCTGTGGGAAACAAGGTCTTGTCCCTTCCTGAGCCTGGGGGCCAGGGATGAACATTGTCTTCAGATGCAGACAGCAGCCACAGGCTGAGGTTGCTAAGGCAATGTTTTGAATAGATACATTGCTTAAACAACCTTTTCTGGACTGGTAGCCATTTCTGGCTGGCCCCTGACTGTTTGGTGAAAGGAAGTTGTGGCTGTCCTAAAATAGAGCAGGTGTTTCTCACAGGTATCCATTGCAAAACCCCTGTTTTTATGGTCTTAATCATTCTTTCAGAAGACTAGGGAGTGTTCAACAGAGGAAGATGGGACATGATTTAAATTTGGCAAAAAAACAAAGGAGTAAGCAGACTTGTAGAAACTGATTTAAGGCTGTATTTCCACAGCCTTTCTCTACCACACAGGGAGGAGCAGTCTATGACATGGTGTATGAAAGAGAAAGCAAGGGAGACTGACATACTAATCCCTCTTGTAAGCAAAAGAGTAGAAAAGTGTCTAGAGAAGTGCAGGGAATGATCAAATCTTTGACCAGGAAAAAAAGAGAATAAACTGCTTTGTGAAAGGAAACAAAAGAGACCAAAAAGAGGAGCCAATGGTCATGGCTGAGTCACTGTTTACTAGTTTACTCATGGGTTTTTACAGCTCTGAGTCAGAAACCCTAGAGAAATGTAGGAAACAAGGTTTTACATGGCCTTTCCATCCTCTGTTGACATGCTTCTAGAACTACTGAATGACAATCAAATTCTAACTTTTAAAATTTTAATTTTGCTAAATGAAATGCACAAACAAAAAAATAGGTTCGCCAAATTTCACTATAAACAGATTTCAAGGAAGTGTATAGGCAGGTTCTACAAACTGAATTTGAGATGTTTTATTTTAAAAATCACTGTGTAGTGTTTAATGTTAGATACAGTTAAGCTACATCTGATTAAATGAGCTGAAGACTGGGAACAAGACAGCTTACAAGTATAACAAATGTCTAGTTAGGTTTTAGAAAGCACTGATCAAAAAGCCCAGTTTAATTATGCACCTCATTATTTCTCTTCTTTCTTTAACTGTTGTATCTTCCAGCATGTTCTAAATAAAATTGTTGAAATAAACTGTTTTACCTAAAGGTGCTTTGAGTGCACAAATATGGTGCCAGATGCCTCAGGATACTTGAGATGTGCATGATCTTGGCGACACAGGACTGCAGGAAATCTATTTCTTTCTATAGGTGCAGCTGGAAGCCTGAAAGGATGACAGAAGGTTGCTAGCCTGTTTCCAGCCACATAATTTTAGGCAACTCATTCCAACGTCAGGTCAGGCCGACTGTTGTTATGATGTATATAAACTTTGGTCACCTAAAGTTTATCTGCAGTAATATTTATGAAATGGAAATTCCCATATTTGTGAAGATTTAGGTCATAAGTGGCTTTAAATTGAAGAAGTTTATATGGTTTTAGTAAGCCAGAATTTGACAGTAGTGTTTTCAACCCACCACTTTTCTTTTTCAGCTATCTACAGCAAATCTGATGTGGTTGAAGTGTTTTTGCAAGTAGCACAGATGGGGAAGACTGTGACCAAATAAGAGCAGGTAAGAAAACTCCTTCTATTGCATCTTAATTCTCATGGCTCATTGTTCCTTGTTGCCATCCAACACCTTCACTGCTGTCATGGTTCAACCATGGTAGGCAGCTAAGAATCACATAACTTCTTGCTCACAACCTTCACCCCCAGCTAACCACAAAACCAACCAAAAAACACCAAAACAAACAAAGAAGAAAAAAATCACTTCCCCCCCAATCCTACCCAAACAAAACCACAAAACCCACAAAAAACCAAAAAACACAAAAAACCCCAAAAATAAAAAACCAAACCAAACCAAACCAAACCTAAAAAAAAAAAAAAAAAAAAAAAAAAAAAAAAACCAAAAAAACCAAAAAAAAAAAAAAAACCAAACAAAACCAAAAAAAACCAAAAAAAAAAAAAAAAAAACAAACAAACAAAAAAAATCCAGAAAAACCAAAACAAATGAAGAAAATACAATTGTTCCTCATCAGCCAACTGATGCCCAGCCAATACCTAAGCATCAGTAGCCCTCACAATCCTCTCCTCACATCTTGATTTTTATTCCTGAGCAGGATGGCATACGGTACGGATGATGCCATATGGTGTTCTTTTGGTCTTTTAGGGTCACCTGTCCTGGATGTGTTCCTTCCCAGCTCCTCGTGCACTCCCAAGCACCTTGCTGTAGCAGTGGAGTGAGAGGTAGAAAAGGCCTTGACCCTATGTCAGCACTGCTCAGCAGTAAAGAAAACATCTGTGTCATCAACAGTTTTCAACACAGATTCAAAAAACAGACCCATAGCAGTTACTAAAAAAAAAAAAGTCCCAAAATTATATCTTTCACATCCTAGACCAGTGCAAGTGTTTATGGCAGGTGCACTGCAAATCTGCATTGAATTACTATTGCTAATATTATTTATGCAGTTTCTGAATTTAGGAATTAAATGGTTTCCAAACAAAAACAAGAGGTTTCCAAACAAACCTCTATCTCCTGGTCCAATATTCTTCCATTTTTTATCTTACTTCCTCCTTATTTTTTCTAAAATTTTCATATTTATTTAAAGGTCTTTATTCCATTTTATTTTATATATATATACCAATATTATTCACATTCCTCTTTAGCTTACTTTACTCTCTAATTCTCTGGATGGATCATATCAGAGTAAATTTCAATTGTCAGTTCTTCCATTATTTCAATCTCCCTAGTATATTTCCTTAGTGGTATAAAATATTAGCCAAAGTTTCACTGAGTATTTCACATTCCCTCATAGTCAGACTTTCTGACATCAAACCTAGTGCACTTCTTTCTTTGCTAAGACGTCTCTTAAGTACATCAAATCTGAAGGTTTTTTATTTGCTGCATAGTGCATGTTCTCAAGATCAACTGTGTTTGCACCTGTATCGAGTCATTCAATTGTATACAGAGCTGCCTGTAACCATGTAGGCTATTTAGCAAGAAAAACAAAACCAAAAGAACTAAATAAAAACAAACACTCTTTCCCCATCACCTCCCTCCCAACAATTTATAGTTCCTTGGAAAAAAAGTCCTCATAAGTTTTTGCTTAGTTTCTTGCAAAAACAGTATCAAGGTAATTACTTTTCCTTTGATAAAGATTAAAGCCAAGCTCTTAGAGACCATGCTGAGTGTACTGCCATATCTGCTCTAACTGCCCAAGAGATCTGTAGCTACATCAGTGAATTACCTGACTGCCTTTATTATCCAAATTTCTATCAAAACTTTCTCTACTGTCATTCCAAGCGTTTATGCCATTTTTCTCAGCAGATTCTATTTCATTTCTCAGTAATGTTGCTATTCTTGCCTCCTGTTTTTTTCTTATCTGTGCCTTATATCCTGACACTTTAAATCATCATGCTTTGTATTGATTCAGTAAAGTGCACTGTTACACTCATTTCGTATTGTACATATAAGTGAAAATCAACAAAAGTGTTTATGGGAAGTGAGGAGGACTGACAAATATGTCATTCTCGATTTTCAAGTTTTACCCTGATTAATGGGTGAGCGCTCAACAATATGAATAACCATCGCTGGTTTCACAATTGTCCGTAGGTGCCTGCCTGAATAGGATTTTGGTGCCTGAGTCCCTGGTGAAATCAATGAAAATTAGAATTGCTGTCCCTAAATAGCTTGGTATTCGTGTCTCTTGTAATAACTACCAATTGGACAGATACAAGTTTCTCTATGATATTTAAATATGTGTGTACAAAACTCAGCATCTCATCAATTTGCAATGAGTTGTTAAATAAGAATGATTGTTAAGAACCCTATCCTTCAGAATCCTATGGTTGTTTTGGTCTATAATAATGAGTAAATAGATAATTTTGTTGATTTTTATCACTGTTTTTCTCCTTGTATTTTAGAGTCTCATGTAGACAGTGTCCTTCTAAGAAGATCTCTCATACTGACTGTACCATAGTGATAAAGTCTCATCATCACAAGACACCAGAATACTGCAATCTACAGTTCTTATGAGGAAATTAAGAGCTTCAGTGGATAGAAGTATTACCATGATATTGACCTGAGAGAAAACGTTCTGTATACATTCCCTTACAGAAAAGTAGAGGGAAAAAAAAGGGTAATAATCTGACATTTACCATGAAAAATGTCAATATCAAGGAAAACACTCATTCCACATTCAGTAGATTTTGATGGAAATTTATCAAAAAGTTCTGTTAAAAATCCCAATATAATAAAATATCCTTAAAAGGAGAAAGTAAAACTTCCAACCAAATAAGTTTATTTTAAAAAATGCAAAACCAGTATGTATGTAAAACAAGAGCAATGCTTTACTATATTAAGTAAAAAAAAGGACTGTTTTCCAAAAATCTTGGTATTCTCATTTAACTTCACATTTCTTTTAATCTCTCAAATTAGTGTACAAGGATTACCATTCTCAATTTTTTACTGAGTATGGGTAACATACTGCCAGTTGTCTCTTTTCCTCAGGATAGGAAGTAATTGAAGTTTCAGGTTTTTTTTGTTTTTAATTATTATTTTGAAATATCTCTTATAGTTGCATTTGGTTTTGTTCAATATAGAGGTGCATATCATTTAATACATTGAACATCTGCAACTTATGTTCCTTATGCAGCAACATAAATATATTACTGACTATTAAATGTAAACATTTATCTCCATAGTTACTACTGCATGACATTTTACTTTCCACAGCTATTTATAATTCTATATTAAAGATCTCTAAGGAAAATAAAGGTGGAATAGTAGTACCTTCTTATAGCTATCAACTTTTAAAGTGAGCATCGCTATACTACCCTAATCTGAGGCAAATATTTTTTCAGCAAAATAATTTTTTTAATCATTTCTAATACAACATCGTCAACAAAAAAAGGTATTTTAGGTTGACTATTCCATTTGCTTATGTTATGCACAGTCATTGATACCTGTGAAAAGTGAGTTAAAACAAGATGCAAAAGTATAACAGGGTGACCATAGAGATGGTGGATGCCCCATCCCTGTACACATTCAAGACTAGGTTACACGGAGCTCTGAGCAATGTGATGTAGCTGAACTGCAGCTGTTTATTGCAGTGGAGCTGGACCAGGTGGCATTTAAGGTCCCTTTCAACCCACGCCATTCATTCCGTGATCCTATAAATATTCTACTCCTAGACAGAGAAGATGTAAGCAGCTACAACTCCTGCAAGGCAATAGGAGGCCCAAAGGAATACTTCCCTATGGTATTCTGTTGCTGAAAACCTCATGTTTATACAGTAAGAACAGCTTCAACTCCAGCAAAGATCTGAGCAGCTGTTTAGTTAGTGGTGAATCAACTTTCAGAAGCAGCTTCCTGTTTGTGCCAGTGCTAGGGTTAAAGTGAGGACTGATCTTCTGTTTTCTCCCTCAGGATCTACTCACAGCTGTTTCAACCTCTGCAGAAGTTACCAAAATAAGTAAAACTTCATTTGCTCCTCTCACGGCTTCCAGAAGCTTGCAATAATGGAGCATCTTCGTGCATTGGCTTATTGCCTCCAAAAAAGGGTGGCCCACTTTTTAAGTGGTCCTTGGTCTCACACTCTCTTCTGAAATATGATAAATATTTCTTCGGAAGAAAATATTTTATGTTGGCCCAATAATTCTACAGAATTCCCTAAAAGCTTAATTTCATGTTATTTAGTTCATTTTTGTTTGAGAATTCTGGCTGAAATATATAAGGTACAAAAGCTTAATAAATTACATTCAGCATCTGATCCTTCAACAATGTATGTGCACTCTTAACCCAGCCTATTGCAATACAACACAATTTATTTTAAATTTCAAAGAAAAAATTTGCATGTAATCCGCATTATTTGGCAACCTAGCTAGGCCAGGAATAAGTGGCTGGGCTGTACCTTACTCTGTTATGTCTGCTTTATTTAATCATGTGTGTTTGAGCCTTCTGGAAATGCCAAATACTCATTTAAAGTTCATGTTTGTGATCATGGAAAAAGTATCAAGTACATATCAAATTTTCTAAGAAGATGATGGCAGAAAAACATACAGCTAAATCTTCTGTATTTCTTTCTATTCTTAATTCCACATTTCTCCACTTATTTCCTGGAACAATGCTGCTTTCTTCATTGACCTGAGTTATACAAGATTCAGAACGTGCAGAGTTAACTCATTTCCTTAATATATTCCCTTCTCTTTTTTTATCACCTCTCCTTACGGTCACTGGTCTTTATGTCAGCTCGTTTCTCTTATGCTATGCCTTTAATACACTTACCCTGCCACTTACATGACTGCTCATCTTCGTCTGTCACTTCTTCTAAGTCTAAAAACAGTCATGTGTGCCATCAGTGAAGCTCACATATTCATTTATCATTTGAAAGCAGGCTGTTATTTTTTTTCTAAAATCTGATCCCTTAGCACTACAGCCAACCAATTCTTGCAGTAATCATTTCCCACATTCTCCCCTCTAAAGAGGATTAATCCTGTCTTTAATACTTCTTTTCCCTTCCTCTGATAAATTGTAGGGGAAAAGGCTGTTTGTGGTCAGCACTCCTCAGGCTGGTAAATCTGCAATCTGGTTTAATTTATTTTCCCTTCTTTTAAATGCACAGGTGTTGTATTATGGTTAGGCCCTAGAAGCAATCAATCCCTTTTCAGCCAAATTGGTAGGAGAAGATATTTTTTGTTGGAACATTTAACTGGTACTGGAGAAGTACACAATTAGTTGCAGATTTTTCTGACTGACTGTTAGCAGCTCATCATTTCTCTGTACCTCAGTTCCAAGTCAATAACATGGAAGAAAAATATTTTTTTCTTCTCATCTTTTCTCAGAATGTGCATGCAAAAAAATCCACTTTAATAACTATTAGTTAGAACTAGAAAGCAAGTATTAAATATTAATTATAATTATCTGCTCATTTCTCAGGGAGAATAGCACCCGTGGTCTTTCTGCCTAGTTTTCTTGAAATGATTTTAGAGTAATGAGCAGTATTCTTCCTTGGGTTTTGACACAGAAGAGTTATATGAAGATACTTCTTCCACAAAATAATCCTTACCCTTTTCCACAAAAAGATGAAAAAAGTTTAAATAACCTTTTAAATGAAATATTGCAATAGTCCAGCACTTTAAGGATGAAAGTGCAGTTTTCTAAAAGGTCAGCTCAGTCCCTGAAAATGTTTTCAGTTTAGACAACACATTATGAACTCTGTAGTATCTAGTAAAAATTTTCAGCACCACTAACAATAGGAAATAAATTCCAGTCACTCACAGTAAGATGGCAATGTGGTGACATTTGATGCCTGAATATGTGTGCTTTGAGTTACTGCAAGAACGGGCCCGTTGAGGGGAGAGAGCCTTTCCCTAGATAACTGCATGAATTTTAGATATAGGTGAAAAATAAAACCAGAACAAGTCATAAATTGATTGCAAGTCATCAGTCTGTGTGGCAGTTTCCCCCACCCTCATTTAACAAACAAGAATTGAAATTTATCAAATTAATAAATCCCAATGAAACCAATAATCTCACATTTTCTGTACAATTTTATTTGACAGATCTTTTTTATCTTTTTCTTCCAGTGAGCCACTACTATTATGTTTTATTTTCCAGATGTATGTCCTTGCTCTTTTAAAACTACAGCAGTTCCACTATGCAGTAAAGCTATAAATTTATAGAACATTCTTCTAAAGTGCCTGCTTGTTTCATAATTCCACTTCCATATCTTTAGTTGTTCTAAAATATATTGAACTGTCAGTGTGAGGGTCAGGAGATTAGAACACTTTGTAGCTTCTCTGCCAATGCCTTTGTTTAACTTGGAAAATAAGCTGCACTACCAAGGGAGAGATGAAATAAAGGATACATAGAGTCACAAAGGCATAAAAATTTTAAACACTGTATACTACCGACATTTCTTAAGAGACAGAGCGCTATATCTACATGTATTTACTTTGGGCACTTCACCGACAAACTTTCTTAATTAAAACTTGTAAAGAATACAAAACAGCACACAAAGGACAAAGATTTTGCAATTAAAAAAATAATAAAAAAGTTAACTCCATACTCTCAGAGTTATTGTCTCAAAGAATCACCTGCCTTTTGACCTTGGTATGCTACATACATTGTCTGACCCTGATTTACTGTAAGTTAGTTTAGATTTCATTTAATCATTTGCTTTTACCTGGAAATCAGCAAACCTCATGGAGCTTTCTTGGAATTTTCTGTGTCCTTTCTGGGTTTTCATAATATTGAAGGCAAACATTACATGTTTTCTTATCATTTCCTTGGAAACAGACAGAATGAATATAAAATGTCTTGCAGAACTCCTAAAAGGACAAAAGATCATAGGATAATATTTATTAATATCTAACTTCAGTTTATACTTAAAAATATGTTTATACTGACAGATAAAACTCAGCATTTCAAATTTGAACAATTTTATGAACATTGATAATGAATTAGAAAACCGTAATAAGGTGTGGTGATGAATGACTTTGTATTTGTGGGAGACCCAACTCAAATTTTGTCAGAGAAAGAGACTATTTATGATGGACATTTGTCAAGCCCAAGATACGAAGGTGTTCTAAGAGGCAAGGAGAAAGAGAAATTGTGAACATTTTAGCTTATATTCAGGTATATGTGACTTCGTGGTGACAATCCAAGACTTGTTATTTATGAAGTTTCACAAAACCTCTAAAGCCCCTGCCTTATTCCTGTAACATTTTTTTGGTTTACAGTTTGTCTAAAAATTATGAAGCTCACAGTACAAGTACACTGGTAGAGCTTAGGGGTAACCAGAAAAATGGCAAATCAAAATCTACTCTTGGATATACTTATCAGGTGTTTGCCTATAGTATACCATGGGACGCAGAGATTACAGACCACCTCAAACAAATTGGAATCTTCTGAAAATACCTCACCACTCTGCAGAAAACATCCGGGTCACAACACAGATGAATGATTGTTGGTGCCCCCCTCCATTTTTATCTAGGCTTGAGGAAGTCCTCTTTGTGAGTGGTTATTCTACCATGAACTTCAGCTATTTTCCCTCTTTTTCATCCTTTACTTGTCTCCTCTTGTTGCAAACAAGTTTATAAGTGTAGAACAATTAAAATTAGAAGAATTAGAATTCATTACAAGAATGAGACTTAGAAATCATACACTGAACAAAGACCAGTGTGATTTTCTAGTTAGCTTAGTGTTTAGATGCCAAGTTCTCTAAGGGAAGAAAGAGGACAAAGCCAAGTTCTTTCTTAAATTTGTCTCCTAGTCACACCCCTAGAAATCTCTCTGAAGATGCTTAAATAAGACACACCTATTTTTTTTTTTTTTTTTAGCATAGCTTTTACAAGATAAAGCTTGATTTTTAAAATTTTTTAATCATTTTTACATCTCCTCCGTGTGATGATCATCTTGTGAATAGATGACATTGCCCTTTTATTTCCCTGCGTGCACTCCCCTTCTTAGCCCATTCCTTTGAAGAAGTCACCTTTCTCAGAACTGTAGGCTCAGCTTCTAGCTCCGATCTGTCCATGGCACAATTCTCACACTTCAGACAATCACTTCCAGGCTTATTCCTTGCCTCTATCTCATAACTAGCAGGAGGTCCTTGTAAAAATCCCTGTGGTAATTTCCATTTTATCCAGTATATATATTCTCCAATCATTTTTTGCCTCAATAGCTGAACACAGGTGAATTATGAATCAATAAATACATGTAAAATTTATCCCTTTAACTCTGTATATTTTCCTATTGACTTATATATATGTGCTGAGGACAGTTGTATGTATTTTGAGATGCAGTTTTTGCATAAACTGAAGGTGAGGAGAGAAAGCCTTTGAACTTTCTGGATAGATGGAAAGCCACCATAGAGAGAGAAATCTGGTTTGTGCTGCAGCAATTTAATACTATGCTTTACTCAGAAAGTTATGTATTTTACACACGAATCACTGCAAGCACAATGAGCGTGCCTTGCAAGAAACAAATGCTGTTCTGCAGGGTAGGTAATTCTGTATATTTTAAGAATAGATAGCTGTCTTATTCACATTTTGATTCTAAATTTTTTTAGAATATTTTAGGTATTTTTTTAATTGCCAATTTTCATAAGGTTAGTATGTCATTTGGTCCTTTGATCCTTTTCATTCTTTTTTTCTTTCTTGCTTACTACTGTTCAATGGGACATCTCAAACTAAACAAAAGCACACACAAAAAAACCCCAAAACCCCCTACAAACAAAAAACAAGCAAACAAAAAGCCTGTAAACAAACAAAAAACCCCAAACCAATAAACAAACCAAAACACCAATCGACCGACCAAGCAACCCAACAAAAAAACCCAACCAACACAAAAACCTTAGAAGTGTCTATAATATTATTTTACTTTAATATCCCAGCAGAAAATAATAACTTCAGCACATTGTAAGGCAGATATTACAAAGAAAAAATACTTCACATAAAAAGATTTTTAGTATCCCATTAGGCACCTCTCTAATATAAAACTAGAGAATATTTCTCTTCTGATTCCATTTAAATATTGAGACAAAGAAGTTATGCCACTCAGTTTAAACCTCAGGACTAGATCCAGGCAGGTGGAACAGTGAATAAGTTTTCTCAAAGCCTAGTAAGTAGCAAAACTAAAAGTGCCCCAAAGGAAGGGAAATTCTCACCAGGAGTTCATATAGAGAGAAAAAAAAGAGGAGAGTACTCAAAAGAGACTACTGATGCCTTAGCAGAAGAAAGGATCTAAAGCTATTGCTCTTAACTTTTGACCTGGCACTACAGTCCTTTGAGACCTCTACCTTCTGGATGAAAGGGAAAGAGAAAGAAAAGATGGGTCTTAGTCTCACCTGGACAAATAAGACTACTACATTCTTCTATTCTGTGACCTTGGCTATGTGATTTTCTTCATTGGGTAAAATAAGCAGCAGCAATATATGCATATAAAGAAGATGACAAAGTTCAGGCAATATTGAAACAATTTGGGATTTTTATATATTTAGGCTTCTAAACAATGCAGATTTCTAACTACCCAGAATTTTTTAAAGCAGCATTATTCTCAAATCACACATATAAGAAGGCCAAAATCTTCGAACATCCACTAAAGCACTTCATTTTGGACATATAAATAGTTTTAGGAATTTGTCTCACTGAAAATTGTTTCAGAGACTGCAGCTCAGCTTTCATTTGGGTATATGTTCATATGTAATCTGGTTTTTTATTTTTAAGTAATTGTGTAACCCAGAGACAACATACTATTTAGGTATGCATTTATCTACATATCTAATCTTACTTACATAATGTAGTGATGTGCAAGCTCATTAATGTGAGCTTATGTTATTCTACTCAAACTAAAGAGATGTTAAAGACACCCTGTAGGAGTTTTGGTTCTGTTGTAGTTAGTTTACTTTAGTAGATTGCAATCAGTTTCCATGTGCTTGTGCAAAAACTTGTGTCCTATACTTCTTAAATTTCCTTAAATTATCATTTTTAATTTGTCTGGAATTCAAAATTTTTATTTTTTAATAAAAAAAAGAAAAAGCAGTATTTTTTATTTTCCATGTAAGAAGTTTACATTTAATTCACTGAGCTATTATGTCAAGTCATAGTATATATTGGACTCTTAGGTACCGATAGGAGGCTCTCTATATCTCTACAAGAAAGAAAAGGGGGAAGAACACATGTCCTGTTGCCCAACTATACCTCACCCCAGAACAAAATTCAATATGAGATTTATGCTTGAGAGCTGTTAGTTATGTTGCTGATTCAAATGTATGAGCAAAGACCCAAACTAGAATTATAGTGTAAAAAAAAAAGTGGAGGATTTTGTTTTGGTCTCTTAAAATAACTCTCCTCAAAGGCTAAAACTTGTGATATGCATCGACTCCATCTGAGATTATGGTCAAAGACATATTAAACATAATGTTTAAGATTAGAAGGGAGCACTGCAGGTCAGTGTAGTCCAACCTGCCTGCTCAAGCACAGCTCTGTAAAGTACATCACTCAGGACTGTGCTTTGAATTTCTCCAGGGAAAGAGATATGATGCCAGAATCTCTGGGGAACCTGCACCAGTGCTCCATCATCCTCACAGGAAATGTTATGTTCAGGCAGAACTTCCTGGTCCTCTTTGTTTATGGGTGTGCTAGTTTTGGCTGGGGTAGAGTGTTGCTGTGGGCGAGTAACAAATGACATGAACCTCCTCTGGCAAATTCATCTGACTCCAATCTTTATTCAAAAACTGACCCCCTTTATATATCTTCTACAGCAGGCCATCTCACTGGTCAGAAGAGTGCCAGAACTCTTCATCCCATTGGCCAAAACCAAAAGACAGAGAGAACATCCGTCCTACAGACAGGAATCCAAACATCACTCTTGTTACAATAACACTAGCAATGTTTATGTCAATCCTGTGAGAACCAGGTCTTCCCAAACCAAAACATCACGAAGAAACCGAGTCTAGAAACTCAGAAACTTCAGGCTCAGGAGCCTCAGACTACAGTAGAGTTCACTTTTGTCACAGTGGCTGGTATGTGGCTGTGTTTTTTATTTGTGCTGAACACAGGGTTGATAATACAGTGATATTTTTGTTATTGCTGAACAGATCTTGCACAGAGCCAAAACCTTTTCTCTTTTCATACTGCCGCACTGGCAAGGAGGTTGGGGATGTATGGCAGGTTGGGAGAAGACACAGCTGGGACAGGTGACACAAACTGACCAAAGAGGTATTGCAGACCATGTGATCTCATGCTCAGTTTATAAAATGGGGAGAAGAAGGAGGAGGAGGGGGATTTGGAGTGATAACATTTGTTCTTTAAAGTACCTAAATTACACACAAGGGGCACTGCTTTCCTTAACCTGCCTGCACATTCCTCATTTTGCTTTGCTTGTGTGTGCAGCTTTTCCTTTCCCCATTAAATTGTCTTTATCTCAACCCATGAGTTTTCTGGCCTGTACTCCTCCAGTGCCCTCTGGTCCTGCTGGTGGGAAGTCAATGAGTGAGTGAGCGAACAAGCAAGGGTGCAAGTGAGTGAGTGAGTGGGGCTTGGTTGCCAGCTGGGCAACAAAAATTGGGTTCATCAAACCCAAGAACAAAGTTTCTTATAATATTGAAAGCTTAGATACAGAATCTCAGAAAATGTTGAGCTGGAAGGGACCCACAAACATCGAGTCCAACTCCCAGCCCTGCAAAACACCATCCCCAAGAATCACACCATGTGCTTGAGAGTATTGTCCAAATACTTCCTGAGCTCTGTCAGGCTTGGCGTTGTGACCACTCCCATGGGGAGCCTGTTGCGGTGCCCAGCTACCCTTTGAGTGAAGAACCTTTCTCTAATCTCCAACCTAAACCTCCCCTGCACAGCTTCAGGCCATTCCCTCAGGTCCTGTCACTGGGAACCACAAAGAAGAGGTCAGTGCCTGCCCTCCTCTTCCTCTCACAAGGAAGTTGTAGATTGCTAAGAGGTCTCCCCTAAGTCTCCTCTTCTCCAGGCTGAACAGACCAAGTGACCTCAGCTGTTCCTCATACAGCATACCCTCAAGGACCTTCACCATCATCACTGGTCTCCTTTGGACACAATTTAATAGTTTAATGTCTTTCTTACATTGTAGGACCCAAACCAGCCCCCAGCACTCGAGGTGAGGCTGCCCCAGAGCAGAGCAGAGTGGGACAAATCCCTCCCTTGCCCAGCTGAAGGTGCTGTGCCTGATGCCCCCCAGGACAAGGTTGGCCCTCCTGGCTGCCAGGGCACTGCTGACTCATGTTCAACTTGACATCAGCCAGGACCCCCAAACCTCTTTCTGTGGCACAGCTTTCCAGCCTCTCATTCCACAGTCTGTCTGTACATCCAGGGCTGCTCCATAATTACATGCCGTTGAAGAAATTTGAAACCATATTTTCAAAACAGTGTTATGACTACAAATGAAATAATTTCCAATTTTAATATTAATTTTGGAGTTGGTCCAAAAAAAAGTGAGGTGGTAGATGAAACGAGTGAAACTTAGGTCTGACTATAAGATTTCATCTGTACTAAGTCAGCGCAGCATAGCTGATAGCCAATGGTTAGATGCTCTAGCAGATAATATAACTGCAAACAAATTGATTACTGAGAATGGTGTTAGAGCTAATTCCCTGGCTGTAATTTGGTGTATCTTGAGATGGACTGAGCTCACAGAGGACAGAGCTGTTCTAAGGACTAACAAGAAGGGCATCTGCAGTGCTAGTGCTTGGGCTCCAGCCTGGGTGATTTTACTGCAAACCAGCACAGTGTAAAAGTAATGAGAGTGTTCAATGTAAGAAAAGGAAAATATACAAGTTTTTGAAAGTCCAGCTAAGCAACTTTGTGTTTAGCAATGCCTGAGCTAAACTGAACCTCTCCAGCTGACCTTTATTTATATCTTGGAGGCTTTTTGCCTGTGTTTTAAACAAAGAGATAATTTATCCAGGAGGCAAGATGGCATTTCAGTTTCTTTAGAAAATAATAGATAACTAGAAAAAGAGAGAAAACATCATCTGTTTTTGCTCTATTTTTTTTTAAGCAGGATGTTTTAGAAACCTTATCTTAGTAAAACAAATAACCTTCTCCTTCAGCTGTAAACAATAGCAACAAAAAGACTTCTACAGCAGACTTAAAATCTGCAGAATAAAAAACTCATTTATAGCCATAGAAAAAAATTGTAAAGCTTTAGAAGATACAATGACTGAAGCTCCAGCCCTCAGTGAATTATGATAAAAAAGGGAATGTCCCAGTGTCCAGCTTTAATTGTTGGTCATTAGCCTGAAAATATCACATTAAATGTGAAAAATCCAGTTACTGGACTAGCTATGTGTGTTTGATAAAAGATGCATCAATCATTACTAGTTTTGAGTTGTTTCCATAAGAGATCTTAAAAGGGAAATGCAGCTTGGTTTTTGTGCTGCAGGAGGCACCCAGTAAAGACTCTGTTGCTGTTTAGCTGGTTGCAGAACTGTCAGCCCTGCTTTTTGCTCCAACTTTCCAGGAATCTGTTTGTTTCCAGGAGTTTGTTTGCTTTGTGACAGATAAGGATGATGGTAAATGTTGTTAACAGGCAAAAAGGAAAAACAGGGTACAAGTTTTGCTTATGCTGTTCAATTTCTATTCCATCTTTTTCCCTTTGTTTTAAAATTAAATTTTTTCTTTGGTTGCTCTTACCAGTTTCACATGCTCACTCTCTTCCAGTCTTGTTTACTTGTGCAAAATGAATAACAAGTTATGCCATAAGAAATGCTTCACAAATTCCCTTGAAGGTCAAAAAGCTACAGACAATGTTGTCACTGAGCTCTAGTATTGAAGAATATCTTAGCCATCAACTTGGAAGATATTCAGTGGCAGTCATTCCATTATTTGTCACATTGCATAGAATGCTAGGAATGAGTGAAAATTTAAAGTAATTGCTATAAAATTAGTTTTTTTCACTATGATTACAAGTTCAGCTCCAACAAAATTTCCAGTTAAAGTTTCAAAGATTATCTTTATAGCTCCTCTACAGGCAAGAAGTACTGAATATGTCCTGTCTCAGCTTATGCCATAAAAATATTCATGGAGGTCTATTCATGAAGTCTTTCTTTTGAATGTTGTAGACTCAAAACACCTTAGAGGGAGAGCAGATTTAACTTGCATCTATGTCATCTTGGGTAAATTACTAAACTGCTAGATAAAATCTCTTTCAAAGATTTTAGAAACTTTTTCTCTTTTTCTCACTGGTTTTATTTGGTTTGGGTGGGGGTTTTAATTTTTTTTTTTTAATTTGATGCATCCCTTGAGTCAGTAATCAAATTCCCCCTTTTTTTTCCCAGAAACTCTTTTGTGACTTCAAAGTGAAATATCTGTTCTAGTAACAAGCACCATCAAAAGTCCTATTTGGCTTGAGCCACACCTGTTGGAGTGGCTTGAGTGGTCTTAATTTCCCCACTGAGTTTTTAAAAGCAGTCTCTAATGGATACCTACTGTATTTTATATTTAAAAGTATTTGATGCGCAATTTTGTTTGTTTGTTTCTTTTTTTGTGGTTTTGAGCAGGGTTCAAAGAGGCTTTTGTTTGTTTGTTTGTGATTTTTGGCAGAAGAAACCTGCTTGGGTCAATTTACAACATTTGTGCCTAAATGACATTGATGTACAGAGAGATTTTCACGTATATAGCAGCATTATAATTGTTGTATCTTTCATTGGAACTCCATCAATCACTGACAGTTCTGCTTTTAAAGGCACACAGTCTGGAGGAACATAACAGGGGTTTTTCATCCATTTTGACAGCTGTAACAGACAGCAAGATGTTATCTTTTAAAATGTTATTCTTCTCTTATTTATGCCAATGTGGTTCTGATTAACTCTACTTATTACTACATAATTAACTATGGAATTAAATAAATAATAAATTGCATCATTATAAGGAATACTGAAGTTAAGATCACAGTGCGTTTTATGACATTTACTACACGGTTGAAGGAAAAGAACAATTACATGCTAGAACTTGATTTTAATTTTCATATCACAAATTTTTGCAGCATTTAGGTTCAGCTTCACAACAGGAGGGAAGGAAGGAAGAGAGGCAGGCAGGTAGGTAGGCAGGCAGGAAGGAAGGAAGTGTCGGAAGTGTCGGAAGTGTCGGAAGGAAGGAAGGAAGGAAGGAAGGAAGGAAGGAAGGAAGGAAGGAAGGACCACCTAACCAAGAATAAACCCCTCTTTATTTAAAGCCTCCCATTGACACTTGAGAGCTGCACTGACTTTACCAGGTAATTCTGGCTTATACTAGAACAAAAGAACCAAATAAAATGCACCTCTAACTAATGTAAGTAACATTTTCATGTGTGTGTCCACATGTTGTAGGTGTATGGAAGTATGATTACAGAATCTCCAGACCATTTTTGTTGAATATTAATAGAAATCTTGATATGTGGGTAGATATATATTTCCAGAGCTTTTCCAACAAAACAATGAAGCGCTTGTGGTGTGATTCTTTATCTACACATGGATAAATATATAATAATAAATATAGTAATAGTAATAATAAAAATACTTATACAAATATAATTTTAGAAAACTTCATAGCCATACATTTTCTTTTCCAGGCACTACCCTCCCTGTTGCAGCTCATGTTTGTTTTAGTTTAATTCAGTTGTTGTCAAGATTTAATGTAAATGGTTTGTTCTCCTGTTCTCCCCCATGTTCACCCCAAGTTGGTTTGTTCCCAAAGTTGTGTCCTCCCACCAGTTTCCCTTTATGGCTTATCCCTGCCCTCTGTTCCAGTCCTTTCCCTATCAATCACTGTTACCCAACCCCTTGTTCCAGCTCCTTCCATGCCAATCCTCCCCAGAGCCAATCCCTTTACCATCCCTCCCCCTGGGCATTCCGGGGTGTCACCCAAACCTCGACGTCCCATTGGTGCCCGTGACCCCTTCCCTCCTCCCATCTACCCTGATTTGTCCCAAGACCCATGACCTGATCCTTCAACTCCACCCCTGAGTTTTCCCCATTGGATGATGTGTTGTACCTACCCCCTGTTTTGTGTCTGTATAAAATCCTGTGCACAGAGCTGCACAGTGCTCTTCTCATCTGTTTCCCTTCAACCCCAATAAATAATTCAGTTGGAGCCTCAGACCTGGAGAGCCTCTCTCTTGCTTCTCAACCCAAACCCTGGACGTGGTAAGACAATTTGCACTTAGGACCATTGGCTCTGAAGGTTCAGCTGAGTGCACAAACCCCACGCCTCAGCTGTTCCCCACACTTGGCACAGTGTCAGTGTGCTGCAAGCTAGCCTGGGCTCTGGTCAGCCCTGTCACTTCCCCTCTGCCCACATTTGTATACTACTGTTTCCTTTGTCCTAGATACACACAAAATGATCCTCCAGTCTTCTCTTTGCCACAGCACAAAAAAATCCATAAGGCTGTCCTGAAGTTCACTTGCTGAGGTTATGCAGGGCATTGAGTGCCCTGACATCAACATGTTGGATATTAGGTACTTGTCTTAGTTTAGAAGAC
>VXBS01001970.1:0-87541 GCA_013400255.1 Sitta europaea
ACCTGTCTTTTAAACTAAGACACCTGGCAATTTATGGGAAAAAGTTCTATAAGAAAACCCAATCCCCAACAGGATGCCAACCCTGGTGCCCTCCAAAGAAGTTTTGTCCTGGACTGAGGAACACAATCAAACGCATAATATATAAATAAAATTGTGCTGTATAAATCGCCAGAACTGCAATCCAAGGAGCTGCTGCTCTGCTCATCCCATGTTTCCTGTGAACCTGCAGACTCCTGAGCTCTGTGACTGACACAGACACACGGCCACAGGACCCTCAGTGCTGCTTCACTGCCACCAGAGCCATCATGTCCTGCCAGCCTGCCATTCCTCACCTTAACAGCACCTACCACCAGTGTCTGTACCAGGCTGAAACACAGCCAAAAATGATGAGGGAAAAGAGAATAGTGCCATAGGAGTTAATTACCCTGGCAGGAAATCCATTCCCAGATGGCTACTGACAAGAGGTGAGATTTTCAAAACAAAAGGGATGGAAGAGGGTGCAGATCAGAGAGGAGCCAGCTGTGCAGTTCGGATTTTGCCTGATCCCTTCTCAAACTACCACCCCTCTCATGGGAAGACTCAAACAGAGCCACACACACACACAAGAACACCTCGGGAGTGTCTTATAGCAGTGGCATCTCCCCAGATCTCTATTCCTTGTTTGCAGTGTAAAACATCTTCCTTAAGAGGAAATTATTCTGATGCAGAGGAAAGGAAGAAGAATAAAAACCATTACAGCTGCTTTATGAGCTCTTCAGGGCTTAAGAATAAAGTGAATGGCAGTGAGGACAGGTGAGTGTGGAGCATGGAGAGTGGCAGCACCATCACTCTGGAACAGCAACAGCACTCCCAGCACATGCCAGGCTGGTGAGGAGCAGAAAGGGCACAGGGAAAAAACTCCAGAAATACCTTCAAAGCTGGAGATGACAAAGGGAAGCCTGGCCCTGGGGGACCATGACAGCAAATAACAGATGACACAGATGAGGCTGAAGCATTGAGCGTATCCTTCAACGCTCAGAATAAAGAAATAATTGCAACAAGATATGTAAGGCAAAGTTCTACAAAGAGATGAGACAGGCCAGGTGTGAGAAGCAGTGAGTTAGAGATGCTTGAACCAGAGCAAGGTTCTTAGATCTCAGCACCTGCAGACACCCCCAGAGTACTCATGGATTCAGCTGAAGTTGCTTCTTAACTGCATGCATCACTTTGAGGGAGCTGTAGGAACATAGCAGGGTGAGAAGGGGCTGAGGCAGGGGTATAATACCTGTTTTTCAGAAGAGGAAGGAAGTGGGGGTGGAAATTACAGTCATCTCCAAATTATAGCTTGAACCCAGAGCATAGAGGTTTTTCAGGAAAATAGTATTAAACAATTAGGTTACAGCCACCAAAGAGGTAAGGTAATAAAAATGCCAGGTGTGGATTTCTAAGGAAGAAATCATCTCAGGCTAGGCTCATTCTTTGCTGTGGCTGCTGACATCCTGAGAGGGGAGAAGTACTAAATGTGACATTTACTTTGGAAAGGGTTTGTGATTTTTCTTGTAACACATTGAGGTTTGATACAGGTGGACAGCTGAGAGCCCAGAACATTCCCACAGCTGAAACCCTGGTGGGTACTGAGAATCATGAGCCTTTCCCACTCAAAGTGTCTTTTATTTGGAAATTTTTCACCCCTTTCCCAGGAATGGCTCTAGGTCTGACAGCTCAACCCTTGCCTCTCACTTGAGAGCAACGTGATAATTCGGTCTTCACCTCGCATTCACTCACTCCTCCAAAGTGAATTTTCAGCTCTGGATTTATCCCAAGTTGTCTCATTCCCTTTGTGTACTCTATTTAAAAGCATATCTTTCACACATTACGTTTTTAGGCCACCTCAGATGTCCTTGCTGCTGTTTCATGGTCAGCTGCTCCTTCTCCCTGAGTTAACGGGGAGCTATTAAAAGCCAGGATGACTCTTGTTGAGGGAACAGGAGCTGCTGACTCACCCCTTCTTTGCAAACACCCCCAGCTTGCAGGGCCAGGGTGAAGCCCTGCTCAAGCCTTGCCTGCTGGCTGCTCAAGCTGCCTGGGATCCAGCCCTGAAGAGGTATAGAATTCCTTTCCCCCCCACCCCCCCCGGTTCTTTCTTTGGTTTGCTTTCCTTTGGTACAATGTGTTGCTCAGAAATTTCTCAGAGGTAGGTTTTTTTATCTTCATTTTCCTCTGTTTTACAAATTAGGTAAAGATTTGCTCGGCCAAAATTTGGATTTACCTGTGCTGGACACATGGAATGAAGCAGGCTGGATGCAGCCTCATGTCCCACAGCAGGAGGGGCAGGTGGGTGACAAACAGGATGTAAGGGCTCTCTCTGTCTCCATCACACCTCTTACAGCCTCTCCTGGCACATACAGGGGTTAAACCTCAAAGCTGCTGATCCTTCAGGAGGTCTGAAGCTGGATCTGCCCAGGATGGAGCAGTTCAGCAGAGCTGTGTTTGTCCCATGCCCTGAACTCTGTCTCAAATTCATTGGCTCTGATCCACAGCTCCAAGAAGCACTTCTGAGACTGTGACAGGGGTTCATCCCTCCCCAGTCTCCTTCTTTTCCCAGAGATGAAGACCTGACCCTTGTGTTGAGGTTTACCCCTAGCCAACCACCAAGCTCCAGCAAGCCGTCACTAACACAGGGCAGAAAACTGGAAGGGTAAAATTTAGAAAACTCACAGCTTGAGGTAAAGACATTTTAATATGGAAAGCAAAAGAAACACAAAGCAAGACAAGGAATTAATTCCCTGGTCCCACGGGCAGGCAGACACTCAGGCATTTCTGGGAAAGCAGAATTCCATCATGTGCAATGGTTACTTAGAAAGACAACTGCTATGCCTGTCCACACCTTCCTGTTTTTTCCTCATACTATAATACAAGGTCTGGAATATCCCTGTGATCAGTTGGGATCACCTGCCCCAGCTGTGTCCTTCCCAGCCTCCCACAGGTGTAGCCCTGCTCAAGCATTCCCTGCTGGCTCCCCTCCCCAGTGTGGCTGAAGGAAAAACAAAAAAGGTCTCAGCTCTGGGTAAGCTCAGCAATAACAAAAACATCTCTTTACGATCAAGCCTGTGTTCAGCACAAACCCAAAACACAGTCCCATCCCAGCCACTGGGAAGAAAATCAGCTGTGCCACAGCCCAAACCAGAACACCTGGTTTCAGGAAGAAAACCAAAATCCCATGCAAGTAACTGTCCTGCTCTGCAATAGAAGAAAGACATGAAACCATTAGAGAGTGTCCAAAGGAGGGACATGAGAATGGCAAAGGGCCTGAAGGAGAACCATATGAGAAGCAGCTGAGTGCACCTGGACTGTCCAGCTGGAGAAGACTGAGGTCAGACCTCACCAGAGGCTGCAACTTCCTTGTGAGGGGAAGAGGAAGGGCATCTCTGATCTCTGCTCTGTGGGCCAGGACAGCCCCCAGGAAGGGCTGGGGCTGGGCCAGGCAGGCTCAGGCTGGAGCTCAGGGCAAGGCTCTTCCCCCAGAGGGTGCTGGCACTGCCCAGGCTGCCCAGGGAATGGGCACGGCCCCGGGGCTGCCAGAGCTCCAGGGATGGACAGGGGGGTGCTGGGGGGCTGGGCAGGGACAGGGGCTGGGCTGGATGATCCTGGGGGACCCTTTCAGTTCAGGACATTCTGCAATTCTGTAACTTTGGCCTCCAAGAAGGTCCTGCCTTGGAGGTAATAGCCTCCTCCAGGATAAGCTTATCCTGGGACAGAGCAGTCCTTCAATGTCATGCACCTGATGAGTCCTTCTCTCATCACTGCTAAAGGATGAGTCTATCCACTGAGGTTACCTGAATTTAAAGGTTTCATCCTAAAAGAGAATTTTAGGTTGAAAGAGACTCTTCCTTGTAGCTGTCAAAACCTGAAGAGGGCTGGGCAGTGTAAGCAACCCTCTGATTGCCTCGGCAGCCCTGAGAGCTGAGGAGAAGCACTCCGA
The DNA here is from genome assembly GCA_013400255.1 of Sitta europaea. Classification (NCBI taxonomy): domain Eukaryota; kingdom Metazoa; phylum Chordata; class Aves; order Passeriformes; family Sittidae; genus Sitta; species Sitta europaea. The sequence goes on from VXBS01001970.1 coordinate 3,962, forward strand.
GGTGGCATAGAGCCTCAAAATGATGTGTTGCAGTCCTCAGCACTTCCAACACTTCAGGCTCCTGGGAAATTTAGCTCCTGAGCGAGTCTGACATTTTTTGGAAATTTTGCCCTCTTTATGTGTATTATAGGTTGCATTTAATCATGCTGAGCTGGTGAGTAATAGCTATAAAATACTCTAGCAATTTCATACAAATTTTTTTAACTGCTCAAAGAAAAAAAGGAAAAAGGATACTAGAGAGGATGAGTCAGGCCCTGAGAAACAGGTTCCATGGACTCGTTCTTTGGTTTGCAAATTGTCTGTGAGCAGATTCTGATTTCTTTAACGGGGTCATTTCCTAAAATGATTTTTGACTGGTTTTCATGAGTCATTCAGAAGAGTTCAGTGGTTTGCCCACTGCTCTCCACAATGGGATTCAGAATGTACATGTTAACATTTAACTCACAGGGTTTTGTTCCTTCATCCCTCCCAAAGGTCTCAGTGATGGTCAGAAGGAAAAACAGGGATGAACAGAGAGATGAGCACAGGGATGAACACAGAAATGAACATAGGGATGAACACAGGGTGACTTTGGTGTAAATGCTGAAAGCAGGTGGTTTTAACACTTGTCTGCTCAGCAGGCTCTCTTCTAATCAGAGGGAGAAGGAATCTGACACAGGAACTGAGCAAACTTGGCCAACAAAACATTTTGGAGGGTTGATTGAGGTGCCCAGCCTGGGATTATGGATTATGACCCAGAATTTGCACTGGGGGTCACCCTCACTGGGAGGGAGGGATATGGGTGAGCTGGGGCATGGCTTGGGCATGCAACCTCTCCCAGCCTGCAGGTCATGAGAGCCCTTTCCACCTTGGGAAGTGCTTTCAGTTCTGCTCTCCTTCCAATAAACACTTCCTACAGGGGAATCACAGAGTCACAGAGTACTGAGTTAGAAGGGACCCCCAAAGATCAGCGAATCTAACCCTTAAGTGGAAGGCCCATCCACAACCATAGAATTACTGGCACAACGCTCTGACCAACCCAGTCAAAGGTTATCAATATGCTAATTTCACATTATAGTTGTGCTGATTTGGCACAGCCTGGTTTTTGGGAGCAGGGGAGGGCCACAAGGAAGTGGCTTCTGTGAGAAGCTGCTGGAAGCTTCCAGCATGTCCAAAAGAGCCAATCTCTGATGGATCTGAAGATGGACATGCTGCCGGCCCAGTTGCCTCTCAGCTGGTAACGCCTCAGTGAGGGCATGTTTAAGAAGACAGTCAAGGCAGCGCCCTTTGGGCAGTTTTCTCCAGGGCTGGCATGTTGCCGTGGCCGGGGCTCTCCCAGCACAGCCCGTGGCCAGCCTGGCCTGCCTGGCCCCCGGCCGGCCGTGCTGCGGGCAGAAAGGGCAGCGCTGGGGCGGCTTCTCCTTCCAGCGCCCGCACCAGCAGAGCCTTCACCAGCGCCAGCTCCACGGCGCCACTGCCCACGCCAGGGTGGCGGGGCCGCACGGCCCGCAGCACAAACACGGCCAGCAATTCCCCCAGCAGAACCACAGGAGATCGACCTCTGCGAGCGGCGGGAGCTGCAGGAGGCTCTGAATCAGTACAGCCTGTGGGCAGTGGTACCTACGGGCTGCAGGCTTTCTTCTCCTCAGAGACGTGGAGGAAGCGAGGACACGTGAGGGAAAACAACACGGCAACGCCAAGGTCGGTGGAGGAGAAAGAGGGGGAAGAGGTGCTCCGAGCGCTGGAGCCAAGATTCCTCAGCGGGCTCTGCTGAGGANACTCATGGGCCCTTCATTAATATTTTCCCTCTCCTCTGTGTAACTGTATCAGGAGAGGGTGAGCAAATGGCTTTCCTGGGTGCCTGGCATTTGGCCAGTCTCAAACCACAACATAGTGATAACTTATTTTTATTGAAACATGCTCCTAAAAAGGAATGTTATGCAATGTCCTAGAGGTTAGAAAAAGTGTTAAAAAACCTGCAAAACAAAGGTACAAAAGTTGCATTGCTTCTCTAGAAGCACTGCTAGGAGCAGAAAATTATTCCCATAACAGGGAATATTAAAAAAATGAATAGCCCTCTTCACAGCTCTAATAAAGGGAAGCTGCTTCAGAAAGCACCAGAGGGAGTTGCGGGACTTGGTGTTTGGATACTGAGGAAAATTTACCCTTTGCAACAGGTCTTTGATGGCTTGCATATTCAGCTCACAATCGATGGGTGTGACCTGGTCTGTGTAAGGCTTTTCTAGGCAAAGGAAGGAGGATTTATTTCACACAGGTAAGAGGGCACCACGAGAATTGTCCAGCAGGGATTAAATCCATGGCAGGAGTTGGCAAGGATACACCTGTGTGCCTGCACACACACCACAATTGTCAAGGGGACTTCCCAAGGCCATTATGGTTTGCTCTGGTGATGCCCACACTGTTCCTCACTTCTCCTGGGTGGCCTCAGCTGCAGGATCTGCTCATGGTGTCGTGGGTACAGGCCCTCAGGCATTGGCTCTTCCCTGTCACCTGCCTCTTTCTTGGTCGTCAGAGGTTCTTGCTCCAGTGTTGGAGTCAGAAACATGGCAGATTTCATGGCCCTGTTCTGTATTTCAGTGATGGCAGTACTGGGACAGCATGTGGTGGACATGATGATGTTGGATTAGCAGTTGGGCTCAATGGCCTTACAGGGCTATTCCAACCCAAATGAGTCCTTAATTTTAATGAAGTTCTACCCTGTTACAAGAAATAGGTAAGAGAGTGACCTTTACTGAGCAGGTGCAATTTTCTGGGAGTTTTCACACCTGATTTCTTATATGGGCAGAATGTTTCTCTGAGTGACGCACACTTGTGCCATTTTTTCCCCTGTACTTGCCCCAGGAGTAGAGCTGAGATACTCAAACACAGGGGTTTCAAACCACCACTCAGCACAAGCTTCCAGACAATTAACTGCCAGGAGATAATTACTTTTAGAATGAGCTCCAAGCTGTAAAGTTGTGTTCTCCTGCTGCTCAAACTATGATGCCTCTTGCAGCCACATCTCTGTGATTTTTGTTTAATCCACACATAAAATGTAACCTCTACTCTTTCCCCCTTGCCCTTGGTGAAGAACAGATACTTTAAATCCTCCACAGAGCAGAGCAGAGCAGAGCAGTGACACAACACAAAGAGTTTGTGTCTCATTTCCTTTTTTCTGAGATTGCAACCCTAGCACACACACCCACAAATGGTGTTTACACAGGCTCCTGCACACTGGGACATGCTGCCACTTGCTCTTCACAGCCAAACCCTCACAAAAGCCACGTCAGGTTGTGCTAGCCCAGGGAGAGCAGGGACAGGAACTCCTGGTGAGGTGACTGAGCAAGAGACATGGGGTGTGTGCACAGGAGCTGTGCTTCACACTCAGATATTGCCACACCAGATTTCTCTCTTCTCCAAAGATACAGGACAGAGCTGAGGGAACTGCACAGACCGTGAGTGTCAGTGAAGGAACAGGAATTTCTGACAGGATTAAATTCCAGGCTATGGTGGAATGACACCAACAGGATGCAAGGATACAGTCTGGCTTTGAAGCAGAGCATTGTGCTGGGAGCACCAGGGTGAGAGAGGATGGGAGGCTCTCTGAGCATCATCCACTGCACCATCCCCAGACAGATTCAGGCAGGGCAGTGCTGCATTCACAGCCACCAATTAAGCTGAGAGAGGCTCAACTTCCCCTGGATAAACCTGGCCTGATGCGATGCTTTGGCAGGATGGAAGCACCACAGCTCTGGAGTTGTTCAAAGCCAAGGGAGTTTTGAATTAAAGAGTAACATGGATCACAGTAGATACTTTGTGTTGGGCATTCAGTGTCAGCCTGTCCTGCAAAGCCACCACCTGTGTGCCACCAGTGACCTGTGGGATCAGACCTCGCACTGCAGAGGACAGGGCTGTGCTGGAAGAGTAGATGAAAATCTCAGGACTGGGGCTAGGAAGAGTTTCATGTTCACAGATGAATTTTTCTGGGTATTTTTTATTACATCTATGCCAGAAGTCAGAGGCAGAGGAGCTGCAGGAAATTGCTACACTTGGGGTAAAAATGACTCAGAGCTTCTATCCATGAGCTCCCAGCTCTGCTTCCTTGTCAGTCCAGTTGCCACACTGGAACATAGGCACATCCGAGAAATGGAGGCCACAGGTACCATGTCTCCAAGATAAATCTAGAGATTCACTAGGCACAAGCACTTCCTGGGTTTATTTTCTCTTTATTTTATTTTCTCTTTACTTTATTTTCTCTCTCAGACATGCTCTGTGTCTTCTCTCATTCTTAAGAGCACTGAGCAGCCCAGGGCTGCCTCACCCCTGGCCCAAAGGACATGGAAAGGCACCCTCCCCTCAGTACTCATGTGCCAGGCAGAGATAACACCCACAGCCTGGGATGGAGTGGAGAAACCAGGCTGCTCACCACACTACTGTTGTCTCATCTTGGCACCTTTCTCCCAAGGATCCTGTTCACCAGCAGTGACAGCCATCATCTCCTGACAGGGATCCAGCACAGGTAAACCCACAGTGGTTGCACATGAACACTGAGTGCCACTCACCATTGAGTACCAACCTCACAGGGAGTGAGTTGCAAGCTCTGTGCTCATTCCCTTACTTTTAATCCAGTATGGAACAGAAACATATTATGAGAGGCTTCTTTAACAGATGTGAAACTTTTTGCATGAGCAGGTGCTGTTTTGGGTCCATGGCTTGCAGAATCCAGGAATTTTTTAATTGCCTGGGATCACAGAGATGCACAAGGACCATGGGGCCAGCACACACATGGCAGGTTAAGTCTGCTCCAACTATGTAAGGGCAGTAGCAAACTTCATCAGTGCAGTGACTGTAACCTCTGGCAGGACAGGGGTTGCTTGTGTTTCTGCTGGAGTCAAACCCTTGGCTGATGTCACCCAGGGCAGAGGAGCCCCTTCCCCAGGGGCAGCAGCTCCCTGAGGCAGCTATCCCGTGCCTGGTATGCTGGCTGTATTTCCTGGAAGGCTCTGGGACATGAGCTGCCTATCACCATAAAGCAGAGCCTGAGTGCTGACAGTGACCAGAGCTGGCGTTAATTCATTCCCCACCAGCTCCAGCTGTCTCCCACGCCTGCACTTGGTTTAACCAAGTGACCTCTGGTGGAATTTATAGTCTCCCTGTTTCCTTGATTTATTAGTTGCAGCCTCTGGGTCTGATGATTAGACAGCCTAAGCCCAGCTCTATCCCTTTTTTTGGCATATACGGCAGGTTATTTGTTTATTATAAAGGCTGATGATAAAAAATACTCTGCCACACTTATGCCCAATTGCATCACCATGGCAACAATGATCAAAGTTTTCAAGTTTTTCATCAAAAGAGTTTGCTGGGTTATGTTGTTTATAGAGATCTCCATGTGTGCCAGGTAGGAGGTTTCTAGTGATTTATCTGGCACATGCTTTGTCAGTTATCTATGTTTGTTTGTGCAGCTCAGCTGCTCTCTTCAGCATCTCTGCCCATTTCTCTTGGCCACTGTCCTTCTCAGCTCTCTGTGTGGCTCTTCTCCTGTCTCTTCCCAGCCCCTGATGTCAGGTCAGTGCTTCCCTCCCTGCCCCTCTGCCAGGGTACAGGGATGCTCATCTTTACCAGAGCCACCTCCTGTGGCACTGAAGGCCTGTCCCTGGTGTCACAGACAAGCTCTGGGATGTGCCTGAGGCTGCACAATCCCTGCCTGGTGCTGGGCACTGCACAGCTGGCATGTAGCAGCACAGACAAATTTGGCCATAACAGAAATCCAATTCGGCTAGCCTGGTTTGTAATAGCAGAGAAGTAAACAAGTCCCCAGGTGAGACAATGGTAGGTTGGATTTGGACTCAGAGAACCCCTGCCAACCCCATTCAATCTGAATGCAGACATATCACTGGCCAGGAGCTGGGCTGTCAGAGACCCCAACCAAGCAGATGTGTGAGCACAGGAATTTTGAACCCCCTGTAAAAGGGAATGCCCAACAATAAAACCCAGCCAATGTCACATGATCCTTGGTGTGATCTGTCGTGTGCCTGTCTCCAAGCTATGACTGTAACACGATAGGGCTGGGCAGGGTGGGACAGACATGGGGTGGAACAGAGGCTGCTTTGGGGTTTGACCCATCTCAGGTACTGTGAGTGTCTGCAAAGGGTGAGATTCCTTCTCCTCTGTCCCTGCTTCCCTCCCTGCAGTGCCTGGGGTGACAGCAAGGATGCTGCACTGAGGGTGTAGTCTTGGGCCAGATGGGGCTGACCCTAAGGCCCCATGGGCAGCAGGAGGTTCTCAGATCACACCAAGGGTTTCCAGCCAGCAGAGTCCCAAAAACCAGGCATCACAGAGGGACCTGTAAAATGCCTTTCCATGAAACCTGACGCTCCTTCAGCAACAGCTTCCTCTTGCTGTCTTACAGTTTACCCTTGGAAGGAAACAGCAACAAGCGAGGGGCCTGGTCCCACTTGGAGCTGTTCCCACCCCAGAGGCTGGTGGCCCTGGACGACTCCAGTCAGTCTGCTGGCTCCAGACACACACACAGAGCCCTCAGCATCCTAGTCGTTGCATGATGCTGCCCAAATTTATCCAACTCATTATCTGAGAGCCATGGTTTCCCAGACAGTCCTTGTAGACAGAGAACTTCTCCTTGCTTAGTCCCTTACCAAAAGTCCCAAAAGTTCACCAGTGTCCTGCTGCCCTGTGGTTTCCAGAACTGGTACCCAGGACCAGTCCCAGGCTCTGGAGGAGGTGCAGAAAGGTGCCTCAACTCAGGTTGTTATGAATGAAAGGGCCAAGAGACCTTCTGCTCCTTTTTTTTTAAGCCTTTATTGATCAGCCTGGGTGGGGGCTCAAGGGGTTGCACTCACCACCATTGCTCCCTACAGACAACAACAAGGAGGAGGAGGAGGAAGTAATCCTGCAGCTCACACTGCAGGAGTTCCCAGGGACTCAACTGTACTTGGCTCAGTCTAGGGGGTGTTCTTCTTTTCGGTCACCTTTAAGGTCATGGCAAGAATGCACTAACAAGTTGGAGACTATCTTTGGGTAGCTGGATGTCCCACCCTTACAGCAATGTCTTTTATAGGTCTTGATTTTGAGTGGGCTCGTTGTTCTAGGGACTTTTTGGTGCCAACAGGACTCTGCTTGGAGCCGAGCACTGTGGGAGTCTACTTCATGTCCATATTGTGCAGTGTCTCTGGTGTGATGAGCAGGCAGGGAGCAGCAGAGACCTAACCCGATGGAAGGGAAGGGGAAACTCGGGATTTGGGGAAGAAGGGAACTTGGAATACAGGGGACCAGGATGATGTGAGGGTACAGTGTCGGCAACAAGCAATCTGAAACAACAGGTAAGTGACAGCATAACTTCAAACAATACAATATGTATCAACCAACAGTATAACGATGCAACATACAACATACAGTGCATAACAGTGCTTAACTTGGAGTCTCTTGGGTTTTATTCATTTCAAGGTGGGTTCCAGAAGCAGGTTCTAAGAGGGCCTAGGACTCCTGGCCAAGCAACCTGTCCCAGGCCAGGCAGAGGGACTGCCCTCCTCCTCCCAGTGTGTCCCTGCAGCTGAATGCCAGTGGCAAAGAGGTACCAGCAATGTCTGTCTCCTTTTCCCACATATTATGGGAGCTGCTCATGCTGCTGAAAAGCTGTGCAGACGCTTTCCCTTGCTCTCTCCTCCTCAGATGACTCTGACATCACCATCAGGCCCATCTTGCCAGGAGTGTCTTCCCAAGCAGAAATCCCCTCTTATTCCACACCATTCCCACCTCATGCCCTTGATTTCTCCTGCATGATCCCAACCCTGCCAGTTAAATGCAGTTGAGGTTCATTCTTCTGCACGTGTAAGAGGGATTAAATTGAGCCAAGGAGCCATCCTGAGCTCCAGGGGTATTGGTGATTGCCCTTCAGTAAGATCCACAGTCCACAGCCGCTCTTCAGGCACATTTTGTTTAGGCAGTAAGATTTTGGGAGTCTCACCCCTTGATTTGTTTCATTTCCTCTTTATTATCATCGTTCATTTTACTCTGGTGCTTTATCTTATGAATATTGATTCTTTTGCCTCACTGGTTAGCGATTGTTTATTCCACACTAACATCTTCTGTTCCTACATTTCTGCACACTCAAGTGATTTATAAAGGTAGTAAAACAAAGAGCGCTTGTTGCAGTGAACTCAAAAAGCTTTGCTGTGCTAAAGGGTCCTGGGAATAATAAATCAAATCTAACCTTGAGTCAGAGTGTCATCTCTGCTGCATTCACCCTCAGATGGAGTCATCCAGCACCACATCCAGAGCCACACCTTCCACCAGACAGCTCTGTCTGCCCAAAGCTGGTTCAGGGAGATTCCCCTCTCTCTGTGTGCCATTCACCACGGGCCAAGCCATAGGCTGCCCAGGGAATGGGCACAGCCCCGAGGCTGCCAGAGCCCCAGGAGCCTTTGGGCAGCACCCCAGGGATGGACAGGGGGGTGTTGGGGGGTCTGGGCAGGGAAGGAGCTGGACAGGATGATCTTGTGTGTCTCTTCCAAGCCAAGATATTCCATGATTCTGGGATTCTATGAAAGCAGGGCGTGGCTGGACTCCTGGAGAGTGGCCTCAGAAACTTCCCTGCCCTGAAAGGTCCTGCCAGCTCTGACAGACACATCCTTGCAGCATGCTTGTCACCAAGAGCATGGAAAACAAAGGCTGCTGGAATAGCTGTGCTCCTTCAGGTGAAATCCTGTCCTCCTGCTCATAGCTGGAGCTGCTGCCCGGAAAGCAGCCCCTCCATGCACCCACTGCAGGCTCCTGAGGCTCTCTGCTCCCTGGGCAGCTCCACAAGCTGGTTTGCAGTGTGTGTGGACAGCTCCACTCACACACATTCCCCAGCTGAGGCCATGCTGTGACTGCTGAGGAACAAGAAAACAAATGCAATTGCTGGAAGACACGAACCCTAAAGTGTGACGCTGCCACAGTGCCTCCTATAAGGTCACCAGACCTTTGCTTACTGGCTCTGATGTCCTCCATGCTCAGAAACCTTAATTCCTCTGTCTTTTCCAGGTCAGTAGAGCTCTTTATGTCTGTCCATCCATCAGCTCTGTGAGTCTCTGTCAGCACAGAAGGGAACTGTTCTCTTCACCTGTAGGCTGTGTGCTGATGTGAGGAGCCCCAGGCAGGGCTCTGGTCAAAGGGCACCTCAGTCCATTTCCAATGCAGCTGGGGGCAACTGGGTTTCCTGGATGTAAGCTGAGCCAGGGGATGCCCCACTCTGGACCACTGGTGCAAAGGGAGCCTGGAGGAAGGTGCCTCCTCACTGGGTCCAACTGGAGCAAGCCACTGCACTGTGGTGGTGCTGGGCCCCTCCTGCAAGGGCTGCAGGAGGGGTGGCACAGTACCTGGTGGCCACGGAGTACAGGGGGTCACACAGTCACACCAGGAATGTTCCTAAAGCCAGAGGATGGTGGGAGGGAGGAGGGGGAGCCCCAAGGCACAGCTTCCTGCAGCTGATACAGAACAAAGCACACCCCAGCAGGCACAGTCACCTCCCAAGGAGATGACAGATGGGAACACAACAGGCTTTCCACATTCCTGCTGGGCCAGCAGGAAGATAAATCCCTTTATTTCCTTTTCTATTCCTTTGTCTGTGAGAGTGCTGACCCGAAGGACAAACCAGCCAACCTTTAGCTCCCAGGTATCCATGTCTGGGTGTCAGTGCTGGAGGATTTAGCACAGTGATCAAGAGCAGAAAAGAGCAAACCGGCCTAGAGATCAGTGCAGGTGTGCTGGACTCTCAGTGTGGCTCTCACCCCAAATCTGCATTCACCCAGTCACACACGTGTAAACCAGTGCTGACTGTATCAGTAAGGGCTGGCTGTCAAAGCTGTCATCCCAGCTGGGACAAGCTGGTGTCTGTGAAAAATTAAAGGTGATTCAGGCTGTGTTATCAAAACCTCAGTGAAACAAACTTAGATTTTTTGCTAAGAAAAATAACCAGAAGGAGGAAACTTACAGTTCCCTTGAAATTCTGTCACTAGAGACATAGAGAAAACTCAAGAAAAACACGAGTTGAGTGGTTTCTGAAAGTTTTCTGGTGAGTTTTTATCTTGCAATTAGAGAATTGGAGAATTTCTACTGCGGACAAAATTTGTAATTTCAAAAATTCATCTCATGGTCTCCACCTATCACAGAGGAAGCATAGGATATTTGTCCCACTGGATTCTCTCAAGGGATAAATGGCTCTTTTAAAAAGAGACATCACTCCAAATTTTCACAACTGGGAATGACCCCTCTCCACTGTAGCAACAGGGACATGGTGCAAGTGCTTGTCAATTTGTTTGAGGACCATCCAGGAGATTCATTCTCATTTCTCCTCTCTTTGTTGAGAAAGAGGAAAAAGCAGGGTATTCCCAGTTTCCAGAGTCTGACATGGGAACTGCCCAGTGCCCACAGCTGCTGAGCACAGCCCCTTTCACTGCCTGGCTGCAAGCTCTTTCTCATTTCCTTTCACAGCAGAAACATCCTGTAGGGTTTCCCCTGGATGAACGAGGGGTAATGCCAGAAAGGACAAAAATCTGGGTTATAAATAAAATTGATAAAGCTTTGGCATTTCCCTGGCCACCCCTCATGCAAACACAGCCCCAAGACTTCTGTAACCATTTGGTACAAACAAATTTCACAGTCATTGGAGCTGCCATTAAACAAAGTCACTGATTTCTTTGCCAAGAAACCCACCAGAAGAGATGGAAGGGGGTTGCCCAGCCCTGGCTGTTCATGCCCCTCTCCCCTCACTGAAGAGCCCAAAGGAGCTGTAGTACAACAGGAAGTGAAGGTGATGCTGCCCTAGGACTGAGCAACCACTGTAAACGATCACTATCTTCAGCATGGGCTGAGCACAGACCCCCCTGCACCCACTGAGCCCACCCTGCCCCTGCTTAGCCCATCTCCTGCTCCAGGTGAACAAGCCAGATTGGCTCTGGTGTGTCCCTGGCAGGCACACACTGACACCCCTGAAACAGGGGGTCTCAACTGCTATCACATCATCTCCCCGTGACAGTCCTCCTCAGCACATTCCCTGTCCTGCTAAATGCCCCATAGTCTCCTTTCTTATCTGAGCTCCCAGCATGTGGCTCCTGGCAGCCTCACAAAGGAGGCAAGCCCCGGAGGGAACAGGTTGAATATTCATGGTCACTGTGTCTGGAAGGAGAGGGGAGGCACATCCACAGGTGAGCAAGACATTCATCAGAAAATTCACATTCAGGGTTTTATTCCTCTTACAGCATTAAATATTTAACAACAGAAACTTTCAAGTGTCTTCACAATGTAATTACAGTGCCAGGAGGATCAGCTCCAATTGCTAATTCCAGTTCACCACTGGGATCAGCGCTGCCACCAGGAGTACCTGGGTGGCCCCCAGTCCCACCTGGGCTTCTTAAGCACCTGCAAAGGTAAGTGCCGATGTGAAAAAAGAAACCAAGGGTGTGAAGGTTGTAATGTGGAGAGAGGCTACAGGGGCAGCACAGATGTCCAGGAAGAATGAAATGGAAGAAAAAATCCCTGATGCATTAATATAACAAAATCCATGGTGATAGGAAGATGGGGAATTTGTAAAGAGGACATGTACCATTTCTCAAGGGCAGCAGTGTGAGGAGGGATGCAGGCAGGGCAGTGGGGAAGGAGCTGGACCCAGAGAAATGCAGGCAATGCCAAAGTCCCACCCTTCCAGCTAGACACACTCCTACAAGAGGAGGGCAAGATGAAGAGAGGCTTCTTATGGCTTAAAATACCATCCACAGTTGAACACGAACACACACACACAGAGTGTGGGGGTAACTGTCTCTAATATTCCTCAAGGAAAGCTGAGATCCAGTAGCATATCCACAGTCTGTAGCAGTGTGCTTTTTAAGTTTTTGGAATTTTTATAATGTTATATGGTTCGTTCTATGTACCCCCTATGTTCTTCCCCTATTTGAATCATCCCCCCGGTTTCTGTTACCTGTCAGTCTTAAGTTATGTAACCCCAAGACCCTGTCTGTCACTCTGAGACCTCACCTTCAGCCTAGAAAGTTCTGACAGATCACAGAGTGGTTGGATGGAATTCCTGCTTTCCCCCCCACTGTATTCGGGTTTGTTCCCCTACATGTCACTATGTTAGAGAGCCGTCCCCCGCTTATTCCTAATTGGTCCCAAGTTAGACCCTACCCCGAGTTCCTCCCCCCTTTATAAGCTTCTGTATTCAGGTTCGTGCTGAGGTTTCGCCTGGGCTACCATCCGTGGCTGGGGTCCCCTCTGCAGGACTAATAAATCCATGATTTAAGCCCAAGCGGAGTCTCCCTCTTTCTGTCCTGTCATTGCTGCTCACTTACCTGCAGACAAGCCGAGACCTACGGGTTCGACAAAGTCCGTACCGCAACAGAGTCATTCTCACACTGCCCTGTGTCAGGGCTAGCTGAGCAGAAGAGACTCAGACACCACAACAACAGTCCATGCATCAAGAGAAAGCATTGACTATCATTCAAGGAAAATAGATTCCCAGTAACTGGGTAACTGAAGAAAAACATGGGGTATCTAAGTGTAAATTACTGTGTCAAGGCTGAATCTGCAGGGTAACATTCTCCAGTGATATCAGTTCTTGACAGAGAAGCAGCAAAGCTGATGCAGAATTGAATTAATAAAGAATTAAAGGCTAGGAATATTATCAAGGCCAGTCAGAACAATGTTATGGAACACAGCCCTTGCCCAGCAGATCTGTTCTCATTTGCATGGGAGAGCACCCATGCAGCTGATAGGATAGAGAGCCCAGGCACAATCAGGCTTTACAGATTTGGATTAAAACCAGGTCCAGCCAATGCTGGTAAAGCCCATTTGTAAATATGCCGAGTGCTGGACAGAAAGAGCAGATCTCCAAACAGGCTGGATTCTCATCAAATAAGGGTGCAATGGAGGGAATTTTGTGAAGGACAGCTCTAAACACTGCAACTGTGGGGAAGGAAGATGATGAGAGAGATGGAGATGGACATGGACATGAGATGGAAATGGAGATGATGGAGCTGGAGGTTGGTCGGAGGAGAGCAGCTTGCCCATTAGACAAAATTTGCAAGGTGCCAAGTGTGAAGCAGTAAGGGAAGAAGTCCAACTCTGAACCAGCTGGGTCTGTGTGAACAACCCACACTTCACTGTTGCCAGGTTGTAACACCCAGCATGAGGACAAAGAGCAGCAGTAGCAGGAAATTCCCAGTGCTGCAGCCTCCCAGAACAGGTACAACAATCCCTCTTCTGCCTCCCAGCCTGCAGAAGACCCTGGACAGGCAGGAGATTTGCCCTCCCTAAGTCTACCTGGGCTTCTCCATAGTTCGCTGCTCATGGTCTTTATGTTTCTCTTTCAGGGATGAGCAGGTGAGGTGGAGCTCTTGATTGTGTGAACCAAAGGCCTTTGCTCTTTGTTAACCATCCTGCTGAAATCCATGAAATAAAGGCTGCTGAGAGAGGAAATCCTCCTCCCTTGTCCAGATTCTCCTCCTGGCAGCAGCTGCCTTGTTTTGCTGTGGTCTCACCCTTTGACAGCCCTGGTTGCATATTATTGCTTAATTATCATCTCGTTACACAGCCCTGGCACATTTTGCATGGCCTGTGCTCTGCCCGCATCACTGAGGAGCAGATAACAAATGGCTCTGCATGTCTTACTAATCAGACTAAACCCAGGATCACCCTTTTGGTATGAACTCTGCTGATGAATAGGCATGAACTGCAGCTCCTGGGGATCCCAAATGCTTTTCTCTCCCCGTCCTGGAGCTCTGGGCTCAGCTGGGCTATTTCAGGACAGCAAGGCATATTTGACATAGAGCAGCCTCTGGGGCACTCAGCAGAATTCACTCTTGACAGACCATCCATGCTTGGGGAAACCTGAGCCATCCTTGAGGAGGACCACAAGCAGACACAGAGGATCTGGATATCTGTCTTGCATCAAGTCCACAGAACAAGCAACCTGAACAATTCCAGGGAACATAAAATGAAAACAACCAATACTGAAAATAGTAACAATGGTGAAGAAGAAGCAGAAGCAGCAGAAGAAGCTGAAGAAGACAAAGAAGATGAAGAAGATGAAGAAGAGAAGATGAAAAAGACAAAGAAGGCAAAGATGAAGATGAAGAAGATGAAGAAGAAGACAAAGATGAAGATGATGATGAAGAAGAACAAGAACAAAAAGAATCCCCTCACTTCCCACTTTTTCACCCTTTCTCCCACCCCATTGTTGCTCTCCCCTTCCTGACTGAAGGAGGGTCGCAGTGTGGGAGTTGATTATAGCCACATGTTTGCCCCTCAGGGATCATGCCAAGTTCATCCTCCCCACAGTAGTTTATGACTGCACCACAGTGAAGTGGATAGACTACAGGAATAAAGGCTTACAAATGTCTTCACTGCGAAAGTGATCCACATAAAAATACATCAAACTATTGATAGTTCTTCTACAGGAAAAAGCAAGGCTGCTATTGAAAAATGTAAGTAATGTGATTTCTAACACCCAGACAATGTAAGCAGAAATTGAAATTTTGCATAAATGTATATAAAAGTTGTATTCATTGATGTGATTGATATTAAACAATAGCAATGCATTTGACAGAGAGATGTCATGATAAAACACCACAGATATGACAGCTCACAGCAGAATTTTATGATGCAGTTCAATTTTAAACCCCCATCTGTCTCTGCAGATAAGATTTCCACACTGCCTCGGGGTCTCTGAAGGCTGGCCAAGAGCATCCTTGCCATGGGATCAGTTTTCTCAGCCCTGGCATGGAGCAGAGGCACAGGAAACATGAGCCTGTCCATGTCCATAAAACACACAACAGGGTCTGTGACATGAGGCTGCAGGATCTGAGCTCCCCTGCTGCGTGTGCCACTCCACACAGCTCTTCAGTCTGTGCTTAACCCAGAGAAGTGTTCAGGTCTCATTGTCACAAAACACCAGGGCTGACAGTGAGCCTGGGAATGGACTGTTACCTTGGGATGCTCGTGGAAGGGTTGAGTAGCTGCTTGTGATTGCTGCTGCTCCTCTGGTTTTTGCACAACAGTGAAAGCTGATTTTTTTTCTA
This sequence comes from Sitta europaea, assembly GCA_013400255.1. Taxonomy (NCBI): domain Eukaryota; kingdom Metazoa; phylum Chordata; class Aves; order Passeriformes; family Sittidae; genus Sitta; species Sitta europaea. The sequence goes on from VXBS01001970.1 coordinate 19,009, forward strand.
ATTCAATTTTCATCCCACAGTTCATCACTCAGGGTCAGCTTCCATATAAATGTAGTTGTCTGTCCCCACACAGGCAGCAGCTGGGTGCTGGAGATGTTAATTCACAGCTGAGTTTGCCCATATGCTGTGAAATTGCAGTCAAATAAATGGTCATGGGATCCAAGTGACAAAGAGCAAAGTCTGTGGGAGTAACACCATCTCCACTGGGCAGGGATGAGTGCTGATCCTGTTATACAGAGGAGCCAAGCTCTGCTGGATTGGACTTGGACTCTGAGAATCCTGTGGGGCCCTTCCAGCTCAGGATATTCTGTGATTCCATTACTCTGCTAAAACCCCTCTCTCCCCCACACATAGCTGAGTAGGGGACACTCTGGGGTGGCTGTTCCAGCCTCTTGTCGACTGCAACCTGATTTGATCTACCTTGTCCCTCAAAGATTTCTGCTGCTTGCTGTGTAGGGCCCCATATGGCAACTTTCCACGTTCAATGCATCCCTGTAAGACAATAAGGCAGGAACTGTCTGTGAAGAGAGCACATTGCTTTTTATTTTCAGGTAGCTGATTAGACAGATGGGGCCTCCTCAGCAGGTTACCTTCTCCTCCTCCTCTTCTGATGACAATCTGAAATTTTCACCTTAGGGCCAGTTTGTGATGATTTCCAAGATCCCAGAGTGACTGAAGTTTCCTGTCTGAGCCTACTGTGTGATCAAACCAATCTACTTACTCCAGGTAACATCAGTGGCAAGATGTATGGCAGAGACTTTCTCTTTGAACACCCAGCCCAGCACTGATAGTTGGGGTGTCAGAAGGAGCTGTGCTTCCATGCTATTCACTTCTGAGTGTCCTCAGTGTTATCATGTCACTGCACCAACAGAGCGATCCTGACCCCTCTCCCTGCTCTCAAAAGGAGCACTGTGATGGGCACAGAGAGTATACATGAAAATATAGACAGGGTGAGGTACCATGCCCACATGAACAGACCTAGCAATGTTGTGGCCAGTTGCTCTGTTCCTGATACAACAAATGCATAGATGAAATTTGTTTACTGCTCATTCTGGGCAGATCTGTTATCTCAAGCCATCAGTGTCCCACACTGGGCACCAAAGAAGGCCGTTGTGGTTTAGGACTGGAGTTCTCCAATTCAGTGTTCCAACTGAAACACTCTAAACCACACTCTCTCACTGCCCCCTCCCATTTTCCCTCCCTCTCCCTTCCATCTGCAGGGGAAGTGAGCTGAAAATTTGAGGCACGAAAAGCAAAGATCACAGTTTGAGATAAGAACAATTTACTNTACTCTGCTAAAACCCCTCTCTCCCCCACACATAGCTGAGTAGGGGACACTCTGGGGTGGCTGTTCCAGCCTCTTGTCGACTGCAACCTGATTTGATCTACCTTGTCCCTCAAAGATTTCTGCTGCTTGCTGTGTAGGGCCCCATATGGCAACTTTCCACGTTCAATGCATCCCTGTAAGACAATAAGGCAGGAACTGTCTGTGAAGAGAGCACATTGCTTTTTATTTTCAGGTAGCTGATTAGACAGATGGGGCCTCCTCAGCAGGTTACCTTCTCCTCCTCCTCTTCTGATGACAATCTGAAATTTTCACCTTAGGGCCAGTTTGTGATGATTTCCAAGATCCCAGAGTGACTGAAGTTTCCTGTCTGAGCCTACTGTGTGATCAAACCAATCTACTTACTCCAGGTAACATCAGTGGCAAGATGTATGGCAGAGACTTTCTCTTTGAACACCCAGCCCAGCACTGATAGTTGGGGTGTCAGAAGGAGCTGTGCTTCCATGCTATTCACTTCTGAGTGTCCTCAGTGTTATCATGTCACTGCACCAACAGAGCGATCCTGACCCCTCTCCCTGCTCTCAAAAGGAGCACTGTGATGGGCACAGAGAGTATACATGAAAATATAGACAGGGTGAGGTACCATGCCCACATGAACAGACCTAGCAATGTTGTGGCCAGTTGCTCTGTTCCTGATACAACAAATGCATAGATGAAATTTGTTTACTGCTCATTCTGGGCAGATCTGTTATCTCAAGCCATCAGTGTCCCACACTGGGCACCAAAGAAGGCCGTTGTGGTTTAGGACTGGAGTTCTCCAATTCAGTGTTCCAACTGAAACACTCTAAACCACACTCTCTCACTGCCCCCTCCCAGTTTCCCTCCCTCCCCCTTCCATCTGCAGGGGAAGTGAGCTGAAAATTTGAGGCACGAAAAGCAAAGATCACAGTTTGAGATAAGAACAATTTACTGGAAACAGCAACGGGATAAGAAAACAAACAGTAACAGCATCAATATTGACAAAAAGACTGTACAATAGAGAGAGTGATTCACGTGCCAAAGTGCTCCCCAGGGACCCTGAGACAATGAGCAAGGGACAAAGGCTTCAGCCTCACGTGGTCTTTGACTGGAAGCTGCTTCCTTCTTCTCAGGAGCCCAAGAGAGTCCTTTGCTCCACCCAGGCAATGACCTGAGGTGGTATCGAACCATAGGAGGGTCCTGGCTGAAACCACGACAGTTTTCAATAAATTTCAGCCCTACTTCAGCTAGAGATTCAGAGATATTGAGAGGGGCAAAAACTGGAAGCAGAGGTCACTACTGAATCACTCTGGCAGCATCACGAACAGAGCCACGTCCATCCCTCTGTGGTGAGTGTTGGTTTGAGTAGTCAGCAGGAGCTTTGCTCCACAGAAAAGCACTGAGGGGATGGAGGAACCACATCCCTCTGAGTTCCCAAAGGTCCCAGTGACCTTGTCCCCTCTCCCTGCCTGTAAGGTGGTTGAAAACAATTAATTTCAGTCCATCTCTGTCACTCACGAACAGGCAAGGAGAACAGTTCCCCCATTAGCATTCTGCTAGATGCCTTCAGGACAGTTTAATTTATATCTGTATTATTTTTATGATTTAGAAGACTCACAGGAAACTGCCTAAGATTCAGATGTGTCTGGAATGGGAGCTCCACATCCTGGTTTATTTGAAGATGTCTTTGTCAAATGATAAAATACTTTGCTTTGGAAGGGACCTTAAAAGGTCACTTGGACCATCTTCCTTGCAATGGGCAACGATTTCTTCAGCTAGAGCCCATCTTACCTGGCCTTGGAAGATTCTAGGGAAGCTTTAGAAAGTACAAGCATGGAAGCTAACAATCTAAGGGGAAAAAATGGGCATGGCTGACTCACCCAGCACAGCCTCCTCAGCAGGTTCACAGGCCCTCCTGCCTTCTGGCCAGGGGGTTGCTGTCTGGAAAGTTTAAACACAATTTCATGACAGATTTGCACCTGATGGACTGCTGCAGACTGTCCTCAGTGCTCCCTGAATGCTGACATTGGGAGGACAAGTCCAGCCACACATTTCTTCTCCTCTCACATTCCAGCTTGACCTCAGGAGGAAGTGTAGAATATGTGTAGATGTCATGGTATCATAGAATGGTTTGGGTTGGAAGGGACCTTCCAGCCCCCTGCCCTGAGCAGGGACACCTGTTCTTGGAGTAACCAGCCCCCTCCCACCTGGCCTTCGACACTTTCAGGGACAGGGCAGCCACAGCTTCTCTTGGCAACCTCTGCAAAGGCTCGACGACTCTCCTAGTAAAGAATTTCCTCCTAATATCAAAAGTGCATATCTCCTCTGTCAGTGTGAAACCATGTCCCCTTGTACCATATGTATGTAGATGTGGAGATATATGTATGTAGAAACTGCAGAATATTCTGCAATAAATAAGAATGTATTATGTTTATGGGACTTTAGGTTTTTTTCTCAAACACCCTTAAATCTCATGGCCCTGTGAATTGTAGCAGTTCTGGCCTGGAGTGTCCTGCATTATTTGTAGGTCAGAGTCAAATCCTTTAGGCAGTTGTGCCTCACCTTCTCACCATACCAGAACTGTGGCTGTCTCCCAGCAACTAGAGGTGAGGGAGAAAAACCTCACCCCATCCTGGTCAGGTAAGCCTGCCAGAGGAGAGAGATTGTGCCCTGTCCTGCCATGGGAAGCATCATAACCAAAACACACAGGGGATGAGCCAGAACAGATTGGATCCAGAATGGATTGGATCCAGAATGTGGAGGCTTCCCCAACAGCCCAGAATGTGCCAGCAGGATTTCAGTGGTTTTCCTCACCCCCTACAGCAAAGATCAGCATCTGGTCTCTCCTGTGTTTCCTATTAGAAACCCAGGAAAAAAAACCCAATATTTTTCACAGTGTCAATGTGCAGCTGCAGCTTATGCAGGGGTAACAGGGCAGATCATGAGCCCTTTGTTCAGGCAGGTCTTGGGAGCAGAGGCAGGAGTGTGGATGCATGTGCTCTTCTCCACGATGTGTCACAGAGCTGGGCTGCTCCCTCCTCCAGCTCTTCCCTGCCCTGCACAAAGCCAGTGTGCTCCTGCTCTGGAAGAAGTAAAACAAAGGAGAGAATGAAACTCTTCATTCATCTGTGATGGCTGCAAGGGGAACAAAAGCTTTGGCTCAAACTTTAAAAGTTCTCAATTCCAAGAGGAGCTGAGCTCTTGGCACAGCAGAAATTTTGGGCCCAGCCATAGCTGGAGAAAGCGAGTCAGAATAATGCCTTGAACGAAGGGGAGGAAGGGGCCACCTGGTAGCACACGGGTCAGGCTGAAGAACTGCCAGCTGCTCTTCCCTGGCCCTGCAGGGACCGTGTGATCGATGGTATTCGGCGTCTTTCATCTGCAGCCACTCCGTGCTGATTCCAGCCAGGCTGAGCAGACCTCCCCTCCGCCAGCCCAGCGGATATATCTGCGAAGAGAAGTGACTCACCAGGGCCTGCTAAAGAAAATCCATTTTGCACTGAAGCCCGGAGAGCCTGCTAGGAGCTTGTCTTTGGCGGATGAGCTCAGGGAAGAGTTAAAGCACAGCATCAAGCTTTCAGCAGAGACAAAAAGTTGTTCTCCTGCCTTTCTTTTCAATTTTTTCCCCTCGCTCTTAAAAAAAATGCCTCATTTTCACTTCAGTGAAGCTGGAGAGGCAGGAAATAATACAAAGGCTCTTTACAAAGCCCAGCTTCTTTCTTCTGTGGCATCTGTGCTGAAGTATCTGTGATGGTAACAGCCTCTGCTTTCTCTTCACAGGACTCAGCTTCATCAAATATTCCCTCTCTTGAGGCTGTGCAATGGTGGGATTCCCTCTCCCAGCTCCATTGCTTTTCCAGTCACACTCTGAGCTGCTTACAGAGCTCAGGCAGAGAAAAAGGAAAACCTATTCTGTTTGCTGCTCCCAGTGAGAAGAAGGGGCTGTGCCCCCCCTCAGCTTCCCCAGCCCCAAGGAAGATCCCCCATAGGCCAGCCAGATACGGGAGGCTTGGTGAAAGCACTGTCACCCCTCCAGATACACTTGTCAAATCACCATTTTCCAGGCATATTTTAGTCCCCTTTGGATTGCTCTAATCTAAATAATTAATCAGCTCTGAGTCCTTCTCTCTTCACTTGACAGGAATGGTGGGAGTTGGTTGTGCTCCCTGTGCAGCACCTGTCTCTGCCAGCCCTGACTCAGGCTCAGCATCGCTGCTGCAGCCCCTGCCCCCTGTGCTCCCTCTGTCCCCTCAGGGCCCCCAGCAGATCACTGTGCCTCATTTTGTGGTTCATCCCAGGGAGCATGGGCTGGCAGAAGTGAGGGATCCCCACCTTCCCCCACCATCCCCAGGACCCCCCACTCCACACCTGGTCAGCAGCTCTGCTCCAGCACAGCGACATCTGCTTGTGTGGCAGGTGACAATGACCTGCTGGCCCACTCAGAGAGGAGCCATCCTGCTGTTCCTTCAGCCTCTGCAGGCAGCCATGGACACTGGGGATGTAGCAACTGCTCTGCACAGCTCATGCCACTGTCTGTATTGTCACCCTAGGGAGAGCCTGAGAACAGCCAGCCTGCTGGACACAGGGCACAGGGCCATTCTGCTCCTGTCCTGCAGCCCCTTCCCCTCTGCAGGGCCAGGGCTCATCCCCCTGGCCAGGGTGCCTTGAGCACCTCTGGCAGGGCCCAGACAAGGGCCTGGGGATGAGACAGTGTCTATCCCAAAATGACCATGCCTCTAACAGAGAGGGTGCAGCACGAGAGTGGGGACGTGTCACACCCCAGGCACAGGGAGGTGCCAGGGGAACAGGGAACATCCCAGCACCCTTGTTCATGGTGAGGAAGCAGCCCCAGGTAACCCCAGGTCCTGCAGGCAGCAGAGGCCACAGAAGCAAGGGCAGGAGGTGACATCGACAGCATCTGCTGGACCTGCAGCAACGCAGGCAGTGCTGCAATGTATGGGGACATGCATGCACACACAGGTACACCCTGTAAGCCACTGGCTCATGAGTGCAGGAGCTCCCTGACCACTAATCTGGGAGCTGTGTGTCCCAGTGTGGGCTCTGGGTGCACCCTGTGCAGCTCCTGCCCCAGGGAGATGCTCTCACCCAGGAGTGGCAGAGCAGGCACCAGGCCAAGCTCAGCCCTGGAGGCTGGGCAGTGCTCACAGCAGGCTGCTGGTGATGATGGGAAGGCTGATGCTGCTGGGGGTCTCTTTTCCCCTTCTGGCCCATTGCTACTCTGAGAAGTCTTCTCTCAACACTCTCACTCTGACCCCAAACACTCCAGGAGATTGCACTCCTGCTGTTTTTCTTCAAGAAATACCATTTTCATAATGAAAGTGCTACTGTTTTCACCTCTCCCTGGTGCAGACAACCTTTGTACTCTTTCATGTTTTAATTCTCAAGTTCCTCTCCAGTATTTCCACTGTAAAAATTGACTCAGAACAGCACATTTCACCTCCTCCCTCAGGTCCATACAAGTTCTCCTGTCCAGATGGTGGAGAAGCACATCCCATGAATTGCTGGCCAGGCTTCTCACTCTTCAGCAGACCTGGAGCATTGCTCATGTTCCCAGGCAAGGAGAAGACAAGCCTGGAACATCCTGCCCCAGGGCACCCTAAATGTGTGTCCAGAGACCAGCTGCTCCAAGCAGGGAGAACCAGAGAGGGGCCACAGAGATGATGGATGGCTCGGGAGCCATGTGAAGATGTGAAGAGAAGAGGGTTCTCACTCGGGGGGCCAGTGTGTCCAGTCCTGTGTCTGTAGCTCCTCCCTGCACCTCAGCAGCTCCAGGTGCTGCATTATCCCCATGGAAGTACCAGCTGGAGCCACAGAAGACATGGATGATGTCCAGGCTTGTCATACACCTGCATTCCTGCAGGCAACCACATGGGCTTGGAGGGCCAAAGTTGCTCTGGCACAGCACAGGCAGGGAGACTTTCAGGGTCAAACCCAGATGGGAAGAAACAGTGGAAATAGGAGCTTCTGAATCTGCAAAACTGCTTCCTCATTTACCAGTTCTGCCTCATTTTGAACTGGATAAAGATTAGAAAGCAATTTAGGAAAACAAATAAACAAAAATCTAAACCAAATTAATCTTCTTCTTTTTTTTTTTTTTTTTCCTGAGGAAAAATATGCTGATTTTGAGTTGCTGTGAAAAAAATATTTGGACTTGTGTTCACAGCTTTCCTTTGGGCTCAGTAGGTCTCCTCTGGGTGAGGGCAATCATCCCCAAGGCCGGGCTGACTGGGGAAGGAGAAAAAAGAGAAGAAGATTTCATCCCACAAAACCAGCAGGGATGGACCCAGTGACCCCCAGTCCATGAATCCCCAGGAAGATTCCCACACCAGGCAGCACAGCTCTGCCTCCAGGTAGCACAGAGAGATCCCCACCTGGGTGGGAAAAGAGGCTGCAAAGGGTAAGAAGGTGTTTCAGGTGTCTTCCAAGGGTGGAAGCCTACACCCTGGGGAGCAAAGGCAGACGGAGCCAAGTGCCCAAAAGAAACAGAATCTTGGGGTGCTCCATTCTTGGTTCATCTGTACCACAAGCCGTGTCCTCCTGCAACTACCTAATGCAGCAACATCACAAGTTATTTACATATTTATGGAGTATTTACCCCAAACCTCATAATACTACAAAAAACTTGATCATACAGCTGGTAATTTAAATGAAAAATTGTTATTCATACATTTTCATTGTAATGCCACATGTCACAAAATACTATGGGTTCATGAGGCAGCCAGGGCTCTGCTAATAATTAGAATACATTACCACTTTGATGAGGTATTTACACAAAACTGTAGAACAATCTTAGAGCTGCTGAGATGTCCCCAGCACCCCAATTAAAAAAATGTCAGAAGCTTTTATCTAGTCTACTGATTGTGCAACATAAATCCCACCTTCTGCCTAATTTCAGATACTTGGCACACAGCAGGACATAGGTGTTGTCACCTCCTGGTCCCCCTGAAGAGCCTTGGGGTGCAGGTGCTGTGGGCTCAGCACAGCCAGTGCCTCTGTGGCACCACGTGTGAACAAGTCTCAGTGTTAGGAGGGGCTGTGGGGACAAGAGCCATGGCAGAACCTTTCTTTGGGAGGTGCAGAGTCTGGGTGTGCCTGTAGACCCAAGGTGGGAGCTCTGCAGAGCAGAGACGGCCCAGGGACGGATGGGCAGAGGGCACAAGGTCTGTGGAGAGCAGTACCCTCAGGGTTAGTCAGGGCCACACCTGCCCTCTCACCTCAGGTCCCTCCTGCACAGCCCTGCTGCTCCCTCCATCCCATTTCCCAGCCCCCAGCCTCTGCTCCAAGTACTCAACTCCCTCCTACCTCACCTTTGACAGTCCAGCCCATCCTGCTGCTCCCTTCACATGAACCTTTCACTGGCTGTTCTACCTTCTGACCCACAGCCAGTCCCCACAGCCTCACTCCACACGTGTGTCCCCCAGCTCTTGCTCACTCGGGCCCCGTGGTCCCAGCAGCAGAGAGCCGTGGTTGCTCTGCTCCCCAGGTGCACCTCATCTCAGATACCAGCCAGGGCACCAGGGACAGCCCTCGCCCTGCTCCCAGCAGCTGCAGTGCCCTCTGGGTGCCTGTGTGAAAGTGGAGGTCCAGGAAGGAGGATCCAGTCCTGTCTGAGCCCCCCAGTGCTGTCAGGGGGTGCAGTGGGGCTTTCCCTGTAGGACACCCCATGGCACCATAGCTCTCTGCTGACCAAGCACAACTGCACAACTACCCCACCACAGCAGAGGTGTACAGCCTTCACTGCCAGGCAAACAGCCCTGGCACGTCTGTTACATTTGGGGATTTTGTAGAGGAGGAAATACACCTTCCATTCACCTGCTCACTTATCCCAAGGGCTGGGGGAAGCTCTGTCTCTGCACAGGCTACTCACTGGACCAAGCTTTTGGGGAAGCCCAGCCCCCCACCTTCTGCAACCCAGCCCCTGAGCAGCCACCCCAGACTCTCCCAGAAGGGCAGGTGGCCCCCCAGCAGTGGCACCACGCAGGGAACTGAGACCCTCTCGGAGAAATAGATGGAAGTGTTGTCACACCTGGAAGGAGAAATTACCTTGACAGGCACAGCAGCAATGAGCTGTGAAGTTATGACAAATAACCCACAGCCCCCTCCAGAAGTTGAGAACACAGCAGGGAAGTCCGAGATGAACAGGGAAAACCCACCCTGGTCTTCAGAATCTTTCATGCCACGGGGTTCATTAGGGTGTTGGCTTTTCCAGATCCCCTGGGAAGCCAAGGCAGGGCCCCTGGGAGCAGCACATCTCTGCTGGCAGCACACCCGTGCCAGGCTCACACTCACAAACACCTGGAGGCCCAGGGAGAACAGAGCTGGGGTGCACAAAGGGATGAACTTCAGGTAATTAAAACAGGGAGGAAGTAACCAACCAGGGCAGGACAGAGTTCAGAGACCACAGAATTGTGGAATCACAGAATGGTTTGGGTGGGAAGGGACCTTAAACCTATCCAGTGCCACCCCTTCTAAAGCCCACAGGGACCCCTCCCACTGTCCCAGGCTGCTCCCAGCCCCAGTGTCCAGCCTGGCCTGGGGCACTGCCAGGGATCCAGGGGCAGCCACAGCTGCTCTGGGCACCCTGTGCCAGGGCTGCCCACCCTCCCAGGGAACAATTCCTGCCCAGTGTCCCACCCAGCCCTGCCCTCTGGCACTGGGAAGCCATTCCCTCTTGCCCTGTCAAGGGTGTCCAAGGCTGCAAAGCCAAGAGGTCCCATAGCTGGTCTCAACTCATCTGGTGGCTCCACATTGCTGTAAGTGACATCTGCAGGTGGAACAGCCTGCCAGGAGTGGTGGGAAGGAGAAGGGGGTTCCTCAGGCTGTGCAGAAATGGGCTGAGTGCCTAAACCCCACCTGCTGCTGCTGGGACAGTCAGTGGTGAGCAGCACACCATGTGCAGCCGCACTCGAAGGGAAGGGGTGGTGCTGGAGGGGGCTGGGGTGACAGATGAAGACATAGGAAAGCACTGTTTTGGGGGTCCCTGACAGCAGGAGTGGGGTCCTCCCCATCTACCAGTGCCACCACGTGGAATGGTCCTTGTGCCCCTGGCCCTCCACGGCCATCCTTGGCCCAGAACCCAAGCCTGGCAGAGTTTGGGGACAGTGCTAAAGGTTCCTCCCATGTCAGGAGGGGGGTGATGCAGCAGCTCCTGGAGGGCTGAATGACCCTTCAGCCGCAGGAGGGCATTGGGAGCCAGAGCCACAGAGAAGGTGATGGCCACTGGCTGTGACCCCATGGGGCATCACTGTCTGTGGACAGGACAGGGCTGACAAGGGCTCAGACAGGCTGGACTTGCCTGAAATGTGACAGGGTTGGGATAAAAATAAACCTTACAGGAAACATCTGAAGGGAAGCGTGGGCTCGCACTGTCACACAGTGAGACTCTGCTGTGCCAGGGCAGGGACAAGGCTCTGCAAGGGCTGAGGCTGCAGATCTGCCCCAGCACGCCCAGCTCACTTTCAGGCTCTACAGCTCTCTGTGCTCCCCCTGAACCCGGCCAGGGCTCAGCACTGCTCCCATCCCTCCTCCTGGCTGAAGCTCTTCCTCCTGCTGCCTTTGTGCCAGAGTCTGAAAGAAGACCACGGAGCACTGTGCCTTCTGCAGAATTTGTTACCCGAGTCTGTAATTGCACATTGTGAAAGTACACACAGGACTAATCATATCACAAGGAATTTTGGGTCAGAAAGAAACAATTACACGACTGGCCTCTTAAAAGCAAGATGCCTCTCAAACAGTTGAGTAGCACTATAGCAAGAGAAAAAGCTTTCCCAGTCACTCAGGTGTAGAAGAGCCCATCTTTAGGAAGAGAGAAGCACTTTATTTCAGATCAAAAAGGATAACCTCAGGGATCCTTACCCGAAGATGTAAACTACATCTTAAAAGTGAAATAACTTTTACCCAGGCTCACAAAAAAAAAAAAAAAACAAAACCACAAACCAAAACCTTCATTTCAAGAATATTCTGTGCAGCTTAAAAATTATTCCTATTAAAATGAATCAATTTCATAAGCATGCTAACATCTTTATTCCTCAAATGTTAAGTAGAATATTTAGAACTGGAGAATGTATCTCTGAACACCTTCCTTACATCTAAATTCATGTTTCTGCATAAAGGTCAAAGCTTTTCTGGGTACTTTTTCCTTGCTAAGCTACTTCAGAGGTGTTTATTTACAAATCATCTGCTTCTACATGTAAGACTCGTATAATAACTCCTGTTGCTTTTGTTCTGATTGTGGGAGATGGAGGTGTACAAGTGTAGCAAGGCCATTTGATGTCATAATTGGATCTCAAAGCAGGCACTGCCTGAGTACAGAATGAAGTGGGCCCAGTCTGATTAAGTAGAGCTGTGGATATCTCACCTGGCACACAGACCTGTGGTACCTGGGCTGCCTCCTTTGGGAGGAAAAAGCCCCTGTGGCCTTCCCCTGCTGGTCACAGTTTCTTTCAAAGGGACAGTGATGCTGCCCAGAATGAACACAGCAGGATAGGACTCACTCCCAAGGAGTTACATTAAAAAGACAATCATAGAATAAATTGGGCTGGAAAAGATCTTTGAGATTGAGTCCAACACCACCATGTCAACCAGACACATCCAGTCCTTCCTTAAACACCTCCAGGATCGGTGACTCCACCACCTCCCTGAGGAGACCCTTGCAAAGCCTGCCCAGCCTTTCTGTGAAGAACTTCTCCCTGCCATCCAAATGATATCTTCAATGAGTGATAACCATTCTGTTTCAAGACTCTGTCTAAAATTTCAGTTTCTCAAAAATGGTAGTCATGCTGAAGAGACATAGAACAGAGATTTGTCCATGGGTAAAGCAAAGTGTCCATAGCTTTAAGTTCCTGATGATCTCAAAGGACATTTGAGGGAGTGGGCCAGAGCAGAGAGGTGAACACTGCAGATGCTCTGAGCCTCCCAGCACAGCAGCAGAAGCCATTGGGGTGATGTTGCACGTGCACAAAGGTAGCCATGAGCAGGTCAAAGCATCCAGCCAGGGAAAGGATGACAGAAATCACAGTTTCCTTTGAGCTCACACAGTTAAATTTTTTGGGGGGTAAGCGGTGGCTCGGCAGCTAAAGCACGGAGGGGTGAACATGGAGAAGAGTCATGACACCCCTGGGTTTTAATACCACACAGCACATTATTTCCTCAGCACTGAGAGCAATAGGAGGCTGTCAGCATTCTGGCAAGGAATCAGAGTTAATGTATTCTCATAATGAATTTAATGGGATAATGAAATGCTGTTGTAATTGAAGGTATTAACATCTTCTCCTGTTAAATACCAACTTGCTTAGACCATGTGCTCCTCAAGGAAAGACATGTGCTAATCTTGGTAAACACAGAGAAATTGTAGGCTTTAATTCAGGTTTAGGACTCTCTGTATCCAGATGCACCCACATTGGTGGGTTTCAATACCACTCCTTTGAGTGACTTCTTTTAAATAACTTATTTAAATGCTTTCTTTGGTTGCATTGGATTTAACTGAGATTAATCAGCTTTACATATGCAAATACTATTTAGATTATGTGAGATATGTAAAGAGGATTCTCCAGCCTTTGAATTTGGCTATCATGCCTATCTCTAAGATCCTTTAATTGTCTAAAGTGGGCAAGGGGGAGCTCACCAGCAGCTCAGGAAAGGATGTGCTTTGTCCCTGGCTCCAGGAACACATGCTCTTGTCCCACACATCTCAATTATCAGCTCCCAGCAGAGCTAATGGTTGCAGCCACTGTTTCCCATTCCTGTTCTGACTCCTTTCCTCAATAATTAAAAAGTCATGTTCATTGACTGTGATTGTTGTACCTGCCTCAGCTGTGGTGGATAACAGACCAACTCAATGACTTAGGATCAGCAGACACTGAGGAACACTCATCCTCTGGGCATTCAGGTGCCCCTTGGTTAAATTTCAGCCTTCTTTTAAAGAGAATTATTGCCAGCCAGTCAGGAGATCCCCACAAGATAAGGGCAACAGCCCCAAGAGCATCTACTGATAGGATGGAGGGGAAGCCCTCACAGTCTGACTTCACTCATCACATCTACAGCTCCACAGAGCTTTGGAGTGTGGGAGTGATGCTGTGTGAGGATTTCCAACAGTTCTGGGTGTTCTGGTCTTCCTGTGTGTTTCACCTGCCTCCCCCAGAGCTGCTGAGGAGGTCCATGACCTGCAGGTACAGCCCAGACCTCGGTAGCAGCACGAGGAGAGCAGGAGATACAGGAGTCCCTTCAGCAGCAGATTGTTTGAATATTACCTTTGTGCCTAGAAAATGAAAATAAAAAATGCATTTTTGTAAAAGAATATAAAAATCCAGACCTGTATTTGTCCAGGTCTCACAGGGCTCCTCTTGGGGAGTTTCCAGCAGAGAGATCCCAACAGAATCCCTGGGCAGCATCTCCTCCTTCCCCCCAGCTGGAGCCCAGGAGGAGAGAGGAGGGCTCCTCATGCCAGCATGGATATTTTTCCTTTGGTCTCCCTTGGTCCCTCCCTGCTTCACCACCCCCTTGGAAGCCAGGAACTGCTGAAGGAGCCCAAGGATAAAGGAGCTGCCTGCACCTCATTTACAGCTCTGTAATTATTTGTTTGGGTGACAGGCAGGCAGCAGGCTATTCTTTAGAGCCTGGGATTGGTCTGTTCCCCACTCTTCAGTTCAACACCACATTCTGCCAAATTACAGTATTTCTTTAGGTCTCTGCTTAAATAAATTCTAAAAAATAGTGGAGGAATAGAGAGATGCAGAAAAAAAGCTACAAAGTTGATTTAAAGGCCAAGAAGAACACCTTCCATTCAAAGATTTAAAGGCTTCCAGCTGGTTAGCTTTTAAAGAAGACTGAGAGGTGACCTCATCATCATAGCTAAACTCCTTCAGGGGGAGAAAATATCTTGCAATAAAGACTCTGTGACTGCAATATGAAAGGCAAAACAAGAGCTGGAAGCTGAAGCCAACAACATTTGAATTATAAACTAGACACTTTTTTGGAAGGAAAACATTTATCTACCACTGAAAGTAGCCTGAAGAGATCTTCCTGGAAGATGTGTTTCAGTGAAACCCAAGTCACTGGATGCACTGCATGATGAACGTGGTGAAGTGTAATGGCCTGTGATTTACAGGAAATCAAGTGTGATGATCTAATGCATCTCACTGGCTTTAGTCTCTGTGAATCTATTAAATGAAACCATCACACAAGCTGCAAGGCAGTCACAAACTCCTTCTCCTTGCCACACACCTGAAGATGAGGAGATGGCTGGAGCTCTCCTGGAGGTACATTCCACTCTGGAGAGAGACAGACAGATCCCTGTAATGTCCAGAGGGGAGGCTGGGGGGAAAACTCTTCTCTGCCTTGTGTCAGTTTAGTGCAGTTTGAGATGGATGAATAAATGGCTGAGATCAAAGATGCAGAGCAGCTGTGGCTGCCCCTGGATCCCTGGCAGTGCCCCAGGCCAGGCTGGACACTGGGGCTGGGAGCAGCCTGGGGCAGTGGGAGGGGTCCCTGCCATGGCAGGGGTGGCACTGGGCGAGTTGTAAGGTCTCTTCCAGCCCACACCAGTCTGGGATTCTGTGATTCTCAGGCTTTGCAGGTTTCATTCCCCTGCTGCAGGGGAAGGCACTGATCAGCTGGGGATGGGCAGCAGCTCAGCAGTGCTGCAGCCCTGCTCAGGAGCCTTCCTGTGGGCAGAGACAGCACAGGGACTCTGATAAGGCACTCAGGGATGCTCTCAGCTCAGGGCTGACCCCTTTCAGGGGTCGGGACTCTGGGGACAGCTGAGCACAAATGGGGGTGCACAGCCCCAGCTCCCAGGTGGAACAAACACCAGGATTGCTGCATTTTCACAAACACAATCCACAGCAGTGGCACAGAGTCTCCTGCTAACTCCAGGACAAGTCCAGAGCCTGGAAAAGACTGAATCCTACCTCCCTCTCCTCTCTGCACCCCACTAGGAGCACTGAAGAAGACAAGCTAAGCCAGCAAGCCCTTCCTTGGGTGGGTGGCAGAGGATGTCCCTGTTATCCCATCCTCTGAAAGCCACAGGTGTGCTTAGTATTCACAGCACAGCCCAATTATTTATAACAGTTATTTTTCTTTTTGAGTTTCAAGGTACAATAAGGTGGTCATAAAACTGATTTAGGGATAGAAAAGTTTGATTATAAAGGGAAATTATTCGAAGGTTTCAATGGAAGGAATAAGTTGTGTGAAATAATGGTGCTGTTGGAGGGAAGAGATGCACAGAATCAAAATCCTTTTAACTGTTCCCTTGCTCCAAGTGTGGCCATCCCACCAGCCCTCGTGTTCCAAGAGGAGGGCTTAGGTTTCCCAGGGAAGAAATTCACATTCTCACTGTCTCTGAGCTTATCACAGAGCAGGGAGGGCAGGAGGAAATACTCCCAGCAAAGGGAAGCCTGCACAGCAGGATCTGGAGTGCAGGTTAACAGAAGAGAATGATAACTGTAGGAACCTTATGATACAACAGTTCACCTCTAAATTGATATAAAAGTGATGGAGGGGAAGCAGGCAGAGGAGCAGGCAGAGGGCTCAGCCTCCTGTATAGAGGACAGGGTGGGACTAGGTGGAAAGACAGAAACCCCCTGATTTTTCACTGTGGTGGGACCTGTTTTTTTCACACCTCAGTAACAACATCTCCTGAAGAGCAGAGGAGCTAAAAAGCCATTCCCACCCTCCCTCACACTGGGGCCCTGTGCTTATACACAGCTCAGAGCACTGGGATAGGTAGTATGGACTATCCTAGTCCACAAGGAGATCCCTGCTCTTCCCTGCCAACCTCCCAGCCTGCAGTCCCCCAGACCTCATTCCAGCTGCACCAGTGCTGCTGCAAGGTACTTGGAATGGGACAGACCAGGTTTGGTTTACTCTATAAATCAAACTTTAATTTTATTTTCCATTAAATAAACTTCCATTTTAACAAAAAAAAAAAAAAAAAAAGTTGTTGCTGGCACTGTGGGGGAATTAATATGTTGTTTTGCAGTGGCTTCATCCTTCCTGACATGGACAAAGTCCTGCAGAGAGGACACCTCTGCCCTGCTGCTGGGAGAAGCTCTGCAACACTCAAAGCCTTCATCTGTAGCACATTCATAAAGTCATGGAACCATGGAATGGTTTGGGTTGTAAGGCACCTTAAAGCTCATCTCATTCCACCCCAGGCATGCTCCAGCAGAGCAGGCTGTCCATGCCCATCAGACATTCCTCCTGCAAGGCTACAGTGGGAATGTGCAGTTGTATCCCTGCCTTCCCAGATGCTGTGTGAATGCACACCGATGCCAAGGGGCTCTGAGGGGTTGGGCACAGAGCTGAGGCCAGGGACAAACACGGGGATGCACCACTGCCTGGGATCCCCAGAGCTGAGCAACCTCTCCTTAGCCAGGGCATTGCCAGGGACAAAAGCAGCTTGGTTCCCTCTGCTCCTGAGAAGTCCAGTTCATCCTGCTCCTCTACACCCTGCTCTGAGCAGGGCACCCAGGGTCAGATCTGACCCTCAGGCAGGAGATTGTCTCAGCAGTCTGGGCTCTGGCTGCAGCTTCTGCAGTCACAACAACCTTCCCAAGTTCCAGGACAACTCTGAGCAGCAGCAAGAGCCAGGGAGATGGGGGTCCACAGCAGTGCAGGAGGAGATGGGGAGCATGAGTTGTGCCAGGCAGGCTCAGGCTGGAGCTCAGGGCAAGGCTCTTCCCCCAGAGGGTGCTGGCACTGCCCAGGCTGCCCAGGGAATGGGCACGGCCCCGGGGCTGCCAGAGCCCCAGGGATGGACAGGGGGGTGCTGGGGGCTGGGCAGGGACAGGGGCTGGGCTGGATGATCCTGGGGGTCCCTCCAGCTCAGGATATTTCAGGATTCCATGAGCAGGGCAGTGAACAGGACTGAGATGGTTCAACCCTTCTACAGCCACCTGCTCCATCAAAACACTCTGGGAGCAATCTCCAGAGAGTGGGGCAGAAGCAGGCACAGGGTTTAAATACAGTCTGGGAAACACCACTGCCAGCAGTGCTCCAGCTCTTTGGGATGCAGATAACCACAGCCAGCAACTTCCCACTGGGAAAGGAGACAGAGGATTCATCAAAGAATACAAGTCAGCAGGACTCTTATTAGACAGAGATGATAAAATTGCCAATAATGAGGCACGGAAGACAGGAGCAGAAATATTTATGTGCTGCATGGAGGGGAGTCTGAGGATGTGGTGGCTCTCCATGAGAGGCAGGGAGAGTTTCCCTCGCTGCTGTGGAGGGCTAAACACAGCCTCTCACTGGGAAGCACTTCCAAACTAATCACAGCAGACAAGGTAGCCCAGCACCCTGTGAGCTCACAAGGAGGTATCTGGCCTTTATTAATTTTGACTCCATCAGAGACAACAGAGAGCTGAAGGAGATGGGGAGAACACTAATGTTTTACTTTGCTGTGCCTCATGAATAAAGCAGGTCTCTCATCTGAAATCAGTCACAGAAAATAACAGGAAAACCAACACAAGTTTCAGCTGATAAAGAATTAAATTATAGAATTAACACCAACCAGTGTAATTGCAGGCAGGCAACTTGTTCCTGGTGGGCTGCATGGGAAAGGACAAGAGCTGTGCCATTGCTTTGAGATGAAACTGAGGAGCAGCACCAGGAACCAGCAGAAGGACTCTTTGCTTTTAGGAAAACAGTGGGGTGAGCCTTGGCTCGCTGAGATCTGACATGCCCTGCACTAACAGCTCTGGGAGTGCTTCACACAAACCCTGGAGCAGCTCCTCACCCTGCCTGTGCCAGGGTCATCCAAGGGAGAGCACTGGCTAGGACTGGACAAACAAACATTAAAGATGGCTCTTCATAGTAGAGGGAAATTAAGGATATGATAAATTCACTTTTTAAAACAATCAGATCTCCAATTTCCACTATTAGACTGGATGGGGGAAACAAGGACACAGGATAATGTGACAGATTGGCCATTTTGGGGAAATGAACACATTTATTTCAACGGTGCTGACAGGCAAAATTCACTTTAAATTACATAATACAGCAATATGTCTTCATCATCCATTACCTGGGAGAGTGTATAGGAAAAACTGTCACCAGAGAGGCAGACTACACTTGACTAAAGGTCCAGGGAACCTGGCTGGTTGGTGCTGCAGACAGGAATGTGCCTGGGGAGGCTGCCCAGTGTCACAGCACAGTGCTGCTCCAGGCAAAGCCCCCACTGAAGGTGGGCAGCCCCTGCTCTCCTCCTGCCCCACCGTCTCTGTTGGGCCATCTCCCACACCCGCTGGATCAGGGCATCCCTGTTTGAGTGTCAGCTTTGCAGGAGCTCTGGCTCTGGAGAGTCAGCCAGCCACTGTCTCTGTGGTGACAGCCCAGGTGACAGCCCAGGTGACAGCCCAGGTGACAGCCCAGGTGAGCCATCATGACCAGAGCTGGTGATACCCCAGGCACTTCTCCAAATACTCACTGTATTCAGAAATTCAGGAAGATTTTCTTCCACAGTGTGAGCCCCATCTGGCAGCATGTGGACTCTCCTTTTTTCCTCCAGTGACCAAATTCTCTCATCATGGAGATCTTTTTACTTGGAAATTGTGACTGTTTTGTTGAGAATTACAGCTGGGTCTTCCCCTACATCATTTCTCACTCCCTGCCTCCCTGTATTTCCTTCTTCTCAGATCTCAGTCACAGCCCTGTCTTTTTTCAGAGACTCAGCAAGCCCCCAAAATTGCAAGATTGACTCTTCTCTCTAGCTCAATCACCAGTAATCCTATGATTTTTGTCGTCTTTGTGTGCCCTCTGCTCAAAAGCCTCTCACTCATGGGGTTTATTTTCTACATGGGCTGTGCACCCCCCAATTTTCTGTGCCACAGCTGGGTGCACTTAGCCACTTCTGCTTGACTTGTCTGAAAAATGTGAAACTCTTCAGGAGCTTCAGAGCAAGCAATTGTCAAGGAAAACTGCCTTCAAACTTCCCTTTTTTTCCTGGTAGCTGTTTGTTGAGGCAGAATGAGCAGGGAAAAATGTCTAAGCATGCTCTGGTTTGTATTTGTTAATAGGTTCAGCATTTGGGATGCTTATAATTATAAATAATTTCTGCATTTGCTCCTGATACAACAGGGGATGAAAGATAAGTGCAAAAACAAATGAAGGTTCAAAAAGGGTTTGAGCCTGAAGTCCAGCAAAGGTTAAAAGCTACTTGGTGTTGGAGAAACCTCCTTATAATCTGTAGAGCAGAGCCCTGGAATAGGCGGTCAGAGAAATCCTCCTAACCAGAAATTTCTTAATGTCTGTTAGGTGAGCACCCATTGATGTGATGCACATTGGAGGGGAGATGGACAGATGGGCTCATTTATTCTTCATCCTGGTGGTATTCCACTTCATCTGGCAACAAGTTTATAGGGTCCCTGTAAAGGATCTCAAAGGGGGGGAGAGGTGTGCAGGGGAAGGGGAGTTCTTCAGCTTTACACTGATTTTTACTGAACAAACCAAGAAGAATGAAGAACCAAGAGCACTGAAGCAAATCCAGGATCCACATTCCATGTCATGCATGCCCTGTGGTTCTTTCATTTGAGTGATGGGGATGGAGAGTGGTGGCACCATTCTCTTCGTGCCAAAACTGGCCCTGGGTTCATTGTAGGGATCTGGAGGAATATTCACAGATTCCTGGAATGGTTTGAGTTGGCAAGGACATCACATCTCACTCCATCTCCCTGCCATGGCAGGGACACGTTCCCCAATCCCAGGCTGCTCCAGCCCCAGTGTCCAGCCTGGCCTGGGGCACTGCCAGGGATCCAGGGGCAGCCACAGCTGCTCTGGGCACCCTGTGCCAGGGCTGCCCACCCTCCCAGGGAACAATTCCTGCCCAATATCCCAGCCAGCCCTGCCCTCTGGCAGTGGGAGCCATTCCCTGTGTGCTGTCCCCCCATCCCTTGTCCCCAGTCCCTCCCCAGCTCTCCTGGAGCCCCTTCAGGCCCTGGCAGGGGCTCTGAGCTCTCCCTGGAGCCTTCTCCTCTCCAGGTGAGCACCCCCAGCTCGAGCTCCTCCAGCAGTGCATGAACATTGTGGTTCATTCCCTGGAGTGGTTGCTCCCTGGCTGCCTGAGCAGTCCAGAACTCACAGGTTGTATCCCAGTCCTGAACAACATCTCCCCCCGTACCTAAAATTTGCAGACACCATTTTGCTCCCACACTTTATTTCAGATATGAAGTAATTAGTGAATTCATCTTTAGAATGTTCCATAATCTTAACTTTCATTGCAAATAAAAGTTTATAGCATTGATGTTTGCTGAAGAAACCTGCAGATGTGAATCAGAGGCAGCAATCTCTTCCCCACACCTGAAGGCAGCCTGAAATAACAGTTTCAAAAAAGCTCTCAACTGCCTATTAAAGGGACAAGGCAATAATTTTGAAGTCAAATGACATTAATCATTTCCCAGCTGATTTATTGACCATAAATATTCAGACCGTGCTATCTCAGAACACACAGGGACAAACACAGACAAAAACATCAAGGGCTTCCTTGTTGCCTTGTGGTCCCAAAAGAAAATTCTGTGATGCTTCCTGCAAAGTACTAAAAAAACCCTTTTCACTAAGTTGCCTTCCTCCTTCTTTTAATGTATTGCAGCAAATATTTCCCAAGTCTGTGCCTTTAACAGCCTTCATTCCCAGAGTCTATAAATGATATTATCTTTGCTCTTTTGGAGACTTTGGAGAATTTTCCTTCTTGCATAACTTTTTAATTGTGATAACTTCATTTGCACACATAAAACTGGTGTTTCCACCATTCTGGGATGATTCTAATTGGACAAGTAGACATTTTACCTTAACTTTTAAAATTCAGCTTCACTACAGCCCCACTACAGAGCTAAGAAATTATTCCAAAGTTCACAACACCCAACTTCCCAAGGCTGGGGAATTAGAGACATCCTGATGTGTTTGTAATTAAATGCAGACACCTATTGGAGCAAAATGCTTTCAGGTGCCAGCAATAAATACTCTTTCATCATGCTGGTTGTGAAGCCATACCTGCTAGAAAAGTAAAATCAAAGAATAAATAGAAAGAAAGAGGCTCATTGCCTGCATCAGATTAACCAGTGACCTACTTGAGGAAAGCCAGGCCAAACGGGATGCACTGATTTGCTAAAATGCATTGGCAGAACTTTTACAAAATCACTCTGGTTCCCCCTGGACCACAATTCAAGATCCGATCTTGGCTCCTTTCCTCTCCAGGCTGGATTTGTTTACTGAGCACTTGAGGGGCACCAGCTTTAAAGAGAAATGCCTGATCTGTGATTTCCAACCCCCCAGGCTCAGCAGCACGTGCCAATGTCCCTGTCCAGGCACTGACACAAACCCCAGGGGTCTGGGGGGCCTGGGAAGTGTCTTTTGGTACCACCTCTCTGAAGTCCAAGTGCTGCTTTACCTTGACACTCTGCCTCTTCCAGATCCCACCAGCTGCAACTGAGCCTGCATCACATTATTTGGGCTCCCAGGGATGGCCAGTCTTTACTAAATTCCTATTAAATTCCAAGTAACAAGGTCATAGAATCGTAGGATCAAAAAATGGCTTATTTTGAAAGGGACCTTAAAGCCCAGCCAGTGCCACCCCTGCCATGGCA
Organism: Sitta europaea; assembly: GCA_013400255.1. NCBI lineage: Eukaryota > Metazoa > Chordata > Aves > Passeriformes > Sittidae > Sitta > Sitta europaea. The sequence goes on from VXBS01001970.1 coordinate 40,909, forward strand.
GGGACCCCTCCCACTGTCCCAGGCTGCTCCCAGCCCCAGTGTCCAGCCTGGCCTGGGGCACTGCCAGGGATCCAGGGGCAGCCACAGCTGCTCTGGGCACCCTGTGCCAGGGCTGCCCACCCTCACAGGGTAGAATTTATTCCTAATCTCTAATAAAAATCTAATCTCTAATCTAAATATTTTTCAGTTTGAAGCCATTGTCCCTTGTTCTATCTATCTATCTATAACCCAGCACTGCCAGGGCCATGCCACTATGCAGCTTTGCCTGGAACCACAGCCTTTGTACTGGTCCATACTGGTTGTGCCCTCCCCAGCCTTGGAGGCAGCTATCCTTCCCTGGCCATTGGCTACTGTCTCTGATGGTTCTTTTCCACCTCCTCTCATGGCAGCTCTACCAGCTCTGTACTCCCAGAGATACATTTTAGTCCCCCCACTGAGTTCCTTTGGAATGCTGTTTTTTTCACACACCGAGTCCTTTTCCCCTGTTCCATGTTTTGGGGCTCCCAGATGTTTGTCCCCTGCATCTGAAGGGACAGAGAGGGAATATCCAGGTCCAATCTCCCTGGTTGTTTTTGGCCAAGACAGGTTGAGAAGGTTATGCTGAGCAAAAAAAACAAAAACTTGTAAGAGTGTCCTTCCTGAGATATTTCAGTCTCTCAGCACCCCCAGCTTTATTCAGGGCAGACATAGAGATAAAATAACCTTTTGGAATCATTATGGTTGAAAAGTCCAACCCTTAACCCAGTACCACCGTGTTCATCACAAAACCATGTCCACAGGTGCCACATACAAATGACCTTTGAACATTTCCAGGGATGATGACTCCACCACTGCCCTGAACAGTTCCAATGCCTGACCATCTTTTCTGAGAAGAAATTTTTCCCAATTGTATATTTTGACTTGGGATCTCCTTCCCCTTCTCAGATCAGCCTGAGTGTGGACAAACATCCCTGACCACCATGTCCCTCTGTCTCAGGCTCTCTAAGCCCCCCTCCCATGACACATGCATGAGGACCAAGGGCTGCTCTCAGATAGCTCCCACAGCACCCAAATTCACCAGCTTTTGGGCACATTGTCTCTGCCCAGCTGGGGGTTTGGACAGCAGTTGCATCCTCAGGTCTATCTGCCAAACATGGATGGTCCTTGCCTGCCTCTTAGGAGCCCGTCCAAAACCAGCCCTGCAGTCTGACAGGGATTTCCTTGGCACCTGATGTCTCACCTTGAGTGGTCATGCAGCACAAATAAACTCTGAAAGGGAGCCAGGGAAGGAACAAAGCCACAGAGCTGGTTTAGCAGGAGAGCAGAGGCTATGCAGGAAGGAAAAAGTTCTCTGGAAGAGGCAGGAGTGAAGCCAAGGGCTGGCAGGAACCAAGTGAAAAGAGACAGAGGGAATCTCTGGGGAAAACTGACTATGAAATGCATTGCTGGTGAATGACAGGCGTCAGAATAAAGAACTTTTAAAAACACAATGTATGTATCACTGCCAGATCTGTGGGGATTATCCAGCTCAGACCTTGAGTCGCAGTTTGCCTTTTATTGTCTTCACTGGGTGTGGGTGTGCCAGCAAATAAATGAATTTAGGCACGTGAGGGGCCACAAGTGTGTGTTGACATGAAGAGACAGAGGGACAACTCTGAAGGAGCAGAAATGTTTTGTCATGAGCCCTGTGATCCCATCAGAACTGGGAATAAAGGAATTGGCTTCATCTGGCAGGCTTTGTTCCATGTGCAGCCACCTCCTTCCTTGGGTTTCATTATAATAATGGGATATTGATATGATAATAACACCTGGATCCATTTGGAGCCTTGGGTCTGCCTGGTACTTTGCAGACCCCAAAGGGGATGATGCCTGAGCAGTGCAACATGACAAAGAGGTATTGGTGTTGGTGGCTCCCCTAAGTGCTGCACAGTGGCCAGAGCCTGGAGTCATGCAGGGGTAGGAACAAAGCCTGTCCCTTTGAGAAAGACCCATGAAACCCACAGAGGACCGGGATGGAATGCCCCAAGGACCCCAGATGGCACACAGCTACCGTGCAGCAAACGTCACCACAGCAGGGGCAGGTGTGCCAGGCACTGGGGAGCACAGGGACAGCAAAGAGCCTCAGCCAAAGTGACACAGGAGTGGGGTCACCAGTGGCCATGGAAGAGCTGCTTCTCACCTCACCAGGCCCTTTGGAATGCAGCAAAACCATGCAGTAACTTAAGACACTCAAGGTCTATAGGATCACCCAACAATTTATCCCACAGCTCAGGTGCATGAAGCAGAGCCAAAGTTCTTGTTGGGAAGGCTAAGGAGAGAGAGTATCCATTGCAATCACCCATCAGAGAGAAAACAGGCTCAGCTCTATCCTGCTACTTTAATCCCTCAGGAGGCAGCAATAAATCCCAGGATTTGGCTTGCCTTGTTAGTTTGCAGCATTTTTTCCCTCCTTTTTTTTTTNTAGTGAACGTCAGTGCAGACATTTGGGATACACAGCCTTGACAGTTTCCCAGTTCTAGAATGCCCATTTTGTTCCATTCCAAGTGTAGCCTGGACCACTAAAAACTCAGACATAAGAAAGCTGGGTGGAGACACTGCAGGTGCTGCATCTCTCTCCCCTGTTATGGGGCGCCATGATTTTGGGTCACATCCACACCCCTCCATCTCTGTTGGCTGGTGCAGCTGGGGTCCAGAGCAGACCTGCCCCTCTCCCTGGCTCAAATCCCAGAGGTTCAGGCAAGACCAGATGAAATCTCCCAAGTGAGCTCCTTTTACCAAAGGAAACAGACCCAGAGTGCAGCCCAGAGCTGTCCATGGAGTGCTGGAGCTGTCTGGGCACACCCTGCACCACAGGCTGGTGAATGCACCAGCTAGACACTTCCTCCAGAGTCACCTGAAGTCCAAACAGCAGCAGGTGCTGAAAGCAGGAGGGATCAAAGAGTGGCACAATGGACCAGCACAATCCCCCCCACGAGCAGGGACTTTGTCCCTGTCATTTTTTGTGGTGTATTGAAAGATTTTACTGCCCAGTGTTTGAAGATCACTCAAACATCACTAAGCAGAAACCAACACAAATTCTCACAAAGTGCAGCAACCCTGAGCCAAAAAGCTGGTTTTTTTTGCTGAAGAAGGGTGCTCAGACACCAAGGGTGACCCAGCACTGAGCACACTGCAGCCACAGAAGGACTCGAGGAAAAGCCTTTAAAGCAGGAGAGAAAACAGGTGCTCTGCTCTGCAAGCCCCAAAACATCCAGCACTGCAGACTTCAGTGAAGACACAAGCCACAGCTGCCTCTGCAACTCTGCCTTTAGTTACTTTTAACTGCTCCTGTCCCCTCGACCTCTCATTTCAACCCACGCTCTGTGCCTTGGGGTATATGTATTTTTTAGAGCAACACAACCATGTTTTAAGCAGCCTAGGAGACAAGATTAGGAATAATTTAGCTGCTGTCTTTCAGATCTCTTTGAACAATGGTAATGTCAGATGCCCCAAATATGAACCTGAAATTTAACACAGTGGTAGATCATCTGTAAGGGAAAGGCAGTTTGCCTTTCATTGGTTTGGGTTTTTTCCCTTATTTAGTGTCTCAGTCAACATCTAAAGGAATTTCCCATAAATCAAAACCTGAAAAGAAATAGGAAGACACAAAAAATGAGTGAGATGTGAAAAACCAGCCATGTCTGTGGCTAGAGGGTATCTCATAACTCAGAAGCACCAGGAAAAGTGAGTTCTTATTACCTGTGCAGTCCTAATTCCAGCATCCCCTGACTTTGGAGGACTTGTCTCTTCAGTCAAGGCAAGCACTTGTAGCCCATACCCTGAACAGAGGACACCTCCAGGGAGCATCAACTCTCTATAGAGCATCAACCCTCCTCAGGAAGAAGCAGGAGGGCTAAGGAACTGGCTTAGTATCTCAGTCCTCTGGAAGCTAAGGGGTCTGACTTACAGGGCTCATGAAAGGTACCTGATTTATTTCAAACACATTTATAGTTCACATAAAGCTTGAAGATGGGATCAAGTTTAGTATTTTGTTTTTATTCCATTTTATCATGTCTGTACACTGTAAATGTTTGGCCTGAGCTCAGTAGGTGTAAATCAGGTTAGCCCCCTGGAAGCAAGTGATGCTCCAATGACTTCCACCCACCAAGGATTTAACCAGTTCTCCCCTAATATATGTCCTGATAGGCACATTTTTATTTGTGGTTGTAATAACTGGGGGCTGCCAGGCTGCCAAACAAAGAATTGCTATCCAGAGGACAGCAAAATGCTGCTCTTGGCAGTTATTTTCCCCCAAAACAACCTCGATGACTGTGAGCAAACAAGAACATGGACTGGGAGAGGAAGGATGGGAAGGGAAGGCGAAAGAGGGAAATACAAGGACCAAAACAGGGGGAAAGAGAGAGGGGAAAAGGCTCAGCATGGATAGAGAGATGTAGCAGAGCCCAAGAAAACAGCATGAAGGGGAAGCCAGGCAGAGCACAGGCCCACCATGCCCATCTCCTCCCACCAAGCACAGAGGGTCCAGGGCTCTGGGGCTGGGGTAAGGTGGAAGGGGACGCAGGCACTTTAACTTTTAATAATTCCCATAAAGGAGGACAGAATGTGGGGGCTGCAGAGAGGGATGTGAGGGCTTCAGATTAAAACCAAGTCAGAAACATCAAAAGGTTCTTTAAAAGGGGGTCCTGTTACACCAATCAGGTCTTGTCTTCCCTGGGACACAGGCACCCCTTTTCCAACCCTCTCTGCTGAGCTTGGATGCCTCAGCCAGGAAAGGTCCCTGCCAGCCTCCAGGAGGGAGCTGTCTGGGGGCTGCAAGGAGCCTCAGCTTTTTCCTGAGGGAGCTTCAAACTAGAAAGGGCAGGTTTATGAACATTAGGAAGAAATTGTTCCCTGGCAGGGTGGGCAGCCCTGGCACAGGGTGCCCAGAGCAGCTGTGGCTGCCCCTGGATCCCTGGCAGTGCCCCAGGCCAGGCTGGACACTGGGGCTGGGAGCAGCCTGGGGCAGTGGGAGGGGTCCCTGCCATGGCAGGGGTGGCACTGGTTCAGCTTTAGGGTCCCTTTCAACCCCTTTCATTCTGCGATTCACTGATCAGGTCTTCCTGAAATGAGCCACCAAACTAAAATCTTCTTTGCTTTGCTTGGCTCTCTGGTGACACAAAAGCTAGTGGAGCACCTGGAAGGTGTCACCCACAGCTCTGCATACCATTCCCTGGATACAGGGATATGTATATTTATGTATGAATAGATATGCAAATATAGACAGCTATATAAACCTTTTTATACATATATAAACCTTATCTCCTTTGCAGCCACGGGCCCATGTGAGGTGTGACACACCCAGCAGAGCTCCAGAGCAGAGAGAAATGTGACCCCTGGCAGGGAAAGGACAGTGAGGCAGCACCACAAGCAAGAGGCTCAGCCCTTGTGTCTTGGCAGGGTCCCAGGAGTAACCACTGAGAGCCTGCAAAGAAACACAGAGGCTGAGAAGTGAGAGTTGTTCACCTCCCAGACCTAGGGCAGGATGCAGATGCCTCAGATTCCCTATTGCCTGCAGGAACCAGTTCTTTGACCAGGCTCTCAAAGAGCTGCAGACATTTCTGCCATACTGAGCCTTGGGCACCCAGATTCTGGAGGCCACAGGAAAATCCAGCCCACCTGAACCACTGGAAAATCTCATCAGTAAACATCTTCTCTTCCCTTATTCAGGAAAAGCTGTGGGGTTTGACTTGGCTGAAATTTGGTATGGTTTGAAAGACTGATGCAGAAGGAAAAGGTCTCACATGGGCAGCAGATCCAGCAGAATCCCCACAGGTGGGACTTCTGCAGATGACTGTGCTGCTGCTAAATTCTGTAGGCAGCACAGAACACGACCAGAACACCAAAACCAGCAAGGTGAGCTGGTGTCACAGCATGCCCATGCCAGGACAGAGGTTTCTCTCCTTGGCCAAGTCCAAGTGTTTGGCTGAAGAGAAGCTGCTGTCCTTCAAATAAAAGCTAAATCAGAAACCCTGGCTCCTCGTGGACATCAAAGCAATCAGGATGGTAATGTCTAATCTCAACCTCCTCTCTTTCAGTTTGAAGCCATTCAGCCTTGCTCTGTCACTCTAGATCCTTCTAATCAGTGTCTCTCTCTATCTTTCTTGGAGGCCTCCTTGAGGTATTGGAAGGCCAGCAGTAGATAACCCCAAAAACAAGCTGGGGAAAGCAGCTACTCCCCACAGGAGTTCAGATAAAACCCCTGTCTTGCTCAGGGTGACCTGAAGCTGTACATCCCATGATCCAGGGATATTCCAACCCAACGAGCTCAGCAGCACATCCCTTGCTGCAGCTGGTGGGGGCTTGTGCTGAGCTGGGCTTTGCAGAGGAGCTCAAAAGACCCAGGAACACAAAACTCTCTGCAGCATCAAGCAAACAAACCCAAGCGTGGACTCATGCCTGTCACTTCCTGCATCTATTTTCTTGGATTCCTCTCTAATTGAGATGAATCCTCAAACTTCTTTCCTTTTCTAGATGTTGATTTTCTGATCTCTACACACTGTTATTCCCAAACTACAAGAATTCTTCTGCCATTTTCCTTTCTCAGCCTGGAGAGCAGGAAGCTTCAGTTGTACTATGTGAAAGATTAGGCAAACACAGAGGGTAGGAATATTGACATGGAAGCTGTAGTCCAATATTGCATGCAGAGAGGCATGGCTCTTCCTGAGCAGGGCTCTGAGAACAGCTGGCACCTCTACACTGAGCTGTGTTGCTGGGATGCTCCTCTTACCTTGCACTTCTGAAGAAGTCTCAACAAGTCCCAAGGATGCAGGATCATGGTACTACGATGCTCAAACCCCATTTTGCCTGTGCCAAGGCGTGGTGACAAGTCTGTGCTCACCTTCCATGCTGCCAGGCTCACAGGAGGGCCGGCAAATTTGCCAGTACTTCCTTTCAGCAGGAAATCCTCTCCTGTAAAACAGTGGTTGAAAGAGGCAGCATGTCCTAGCTGGCTGAGATAAGGCCCTTCTGCTCAGTAAACCAGGCACTCTGCACACACCAGTGTTGTGCTGGGAGATTCTCAGGCAGCTGAACCCACTGCAGCCTCCCACCCCACCAGTGTGGTCAGGAGATGTTGGACAAACACCTCACAGAGCACAAGGTGCTGCTCCATGTGTGCAGGGCTGGCTCAGGGGTGATGGATACCCGTGTGCAGGTGTGTGCAGGAGGGAACAGTCCCACCTGGGAGCAGAGGCAGCACGTCTGCAAATCCCTAGTCTGTGTGTTTGCAGGTTCCAGGAGGAGTGGGGAACAAGCTGAGCATTATAAGTGCTAGAAGGAGTTCACACAATTAATGTTTTTCATGAGATGTAATTTATAGACCTCTCCCTTGATGTTTTAGGAGGGTGTAAATATAGGAAAGCAACCCATAACTTAAAGACAGGAATGTGCTAATTAAGTGTGCCAAAGGAATGCTAATTAGAAGACGGTGAGTGGCAAGGGCACAGACATGGTCTAATCTTGCCTCTCTGCATCCCTCCATCCTGCCCTGGGGATTCCGTTGCTGCCTGGGGCAGAGGAGACAGTGGGGCTCCAAGGCCACTTCACTGCAGGGCTGCTCTCATCCTGCTGGGGGGCAGCCAGGAGGAAATGGGGTGCAAGGCACTGCCATGAGCCTGGTCAGTCAGGTCAGCACAGAGGACACTTCTCCCCAGGATTAATAACAGACAGCCCAGAGATTCCCTCACCAGGGAAGTTCAAGACCAAATCCACCACTGGGAGTTCAGCTTTTTCTGAAGCAGCCCCATTTCCTAAACACATCCCCACAACCAGGTTTTGGACAACCCAAAGCTTTAGTGAAAGGGAGAAGGGAAGATCTGCACTGCTTGCAGCATTTAGAAAGGGCTCAGGTTTGTTGGGGTTGTGTTTATCCATAACTGTCCTGAGAAATGAGTTGTTCTTCCAAAGCCTTGTAAGGATGTCCCAGCTTCCTCCTGACCAGCTGCAGATGGACCTCACAGGTGTCTCTGGGAGCTTCCTGGGAGAGGAATTTTCTATCAGAAATACTGTGGAATCCCCAATCTAAGGAGAGTAAGACTCTTTCTGTTGCAAGATGCCTGCCCCTGAGTCACCATAGATTCATGGAATAGTTTGGGTTGGAAGGGACCCTAAATCTCATCTCATTCCAGTCCCCTGCCATGGGAGGGACACCTTCCACTAGACCAGGTGTCTCAGACCCACATCCAGCCAGGCTCTGAACACCTCCAGGGATGGCTGTGCTGTCACCCCATCACACAGCTGGCTCATGAGGAATACTGAAGGCTTCAGGCCCCGCTGTTGCCTCTCCAGACCCCTCTCCATCCACAGCAAAGTCCTCACTAAACAAGGTCACAGCAGCAGAGGATGCGACCCCAGCTGTGTTCTGTACTTGGTACTGGGGCTTTTCTTTGATTGTGTGCTGGGAGTTTGTCCCTCTGGGAGGGAAGGGGGGGCTGCTCATCCCCTCAGCAGCACAGCGAGGAGGTGACACTGCCCCGGCACGGGGGAGAGATGCGAGGCCAGCGCAGCACCGCGCCCACCGCGGGGATGCTCCGGCCCATCGACAGCTGGAATCAATGGAAACCGGAGCTGCGGGAGCGCCTGGCCGTGCCGAGAGCACCGGCTCCCGTCTGCTGACTAATTACCACATGAGGCTGCTGACTAATTACCGGATAAGGCTGGTGACAGCAAGGCGTGGCACCTAGAGCTGCCACGGCTGGCTGCAGCCCGGCCCCGTGAACACAATAGAAATGAATGACAGAGGGAGCTGCAATTTCCCAGTATTTCAGAAGTCCTATTTTTTCTTCTATTACAACATGTGAACAATGGTCAAGTGTGTTACTTTTCCATCCACAGGCCTCCCAAAAGAAAGGGATTACAACTGTATCATTAATATCACAGTGACTTGGCAGCAAGTCGACAGATTTAATCTGGTGACAAGATGAGTGGCACTGGAATTCTCCCATCTCCCCAGAAAATGAAAAATGGGCTCTGCCTGCTACTAGTAAATATTGCTGCTAAGTGAATAAAAATTCAAAAGGGAAAAAGCAATTTTCCTTCTGTTCATATTGTGCTTAGTTCTCAATATACTTTATGCAAGAGGCTCCCCTGGTTGATGGATTCCTCCTAGATTATATCATGCCTTTGAATTTATATGCCCCAGCTCTTTAAAAGACTGTTCGCCAAGGCCTTTGCATTCTGTGTTATTCTGGTAACTGCTGACATTTGAAAGATGCTGTTGAAGAAAAATCCAAAAGGTTTTTTTAAGTAAGAAAAGGAGACAGACCTAGCAGGTAGAGGGAGATTAAAGATTTAGTCAACAGCTGAAATCAAAGTTTTCATGAAGTGGTAACGTCAGAAAAAGTTTACAAGGCGTAATAGAGGGCTCGTGTGTCATGAAAACCCAAATTAAGTTTGGGGTTTTTTCCTTCTAGCACTCCACATGAATATTTCAAGGCTCTGGCTTCTCTGAAACAGCAGAGCAGCAAGCCAAACACAGCCCAGTGAGAGCTGGCAGAGGCAGAGGCTCTGCTGAGACCAGGTGTGGTGAGCGGACGGGAGAAAGTCCTTGAGCTTCAACCCGCAGCCCTCCAAGGACCAAAGAGAAATCCCACATGTGGCCACCAGATTTATATTAAACATCTGCCAGAAAGGCTGTTATCTGCCATCAAACACAGGCAAAATGCAGCAAAATGTCAGGCCTTCTTCTGCTTTGAGTGAGTATTTTTAGCCCAAGGCATCACTTCAGTCCACAAACCACCTTTTGTGGTGGCCATGGCTGGCGAGGGCTCCATCATGTTATGTTTCACCTCAAGTGGTTTTATGTTGAAGGATGGAGGCAGCAGGGCTCCACTGCCACCCCCCAGCCCGCACACGCCATGGGGCTGAGAGGGCAGAGAGCAGAGGTGGCATCCTCACCCTGTCACCAAGGGCTAGGGGACATGCCCCAGGCACAGCTGGCATGGCCTTGCAGACAGGACAATGGCACAGACCAAACACAAGGCAGAACTGCTGGGCCAGAGCACATTCTGGTCTGGGGGGGCCAAGGGAGTGGCCCAGCTGCTGATGACAGGAAGGGATGGCCACCATCCCCAGGGCTGCCAGGTGGAGTGGACACTGCCCTCAGGGGAGGCAGTGATGCTGGCACTGAGGTGTCCCCCTGAACATGCAGCTGCAGGAGAGGAGACGTCCTGCAGTGCCTGTTCCCAGGAATGGCTGATGTCCAGCCTAGACTGACCCTCCTACAACCCCCTGCCATGGGTGAGCCCCACCACCAGCAACAAGAGAGAGCTCTGCCTCACCCCCTGCACAGACCATCTCCACGTGTGTCCCCTTTCCTTGGAAACACCAGCATTTCACCTGTCTCCTTAATCCACAGACCATAGTCTTCACCAACCTAACCAACCATGGCCAAGAGACACAAGCTTGGGCCCATTCCTCACCTTGCAGCAAATCTCTGCCTTTCCCAACACCTTGTTCCCTTCCTGGTCTCTCCCTCTCCCACCTCAGCCATCTTCCTGACCACACAACAAGAGGGAACACAGAGGGGTGAGTCACTGATCAACACCAGGCTGTGCTGTGTCTTGGGGCTGCTATGGGAGAGGAACTCAGCACTGAGTCTGCACCTCCCAACAAAAGGATATCAAAAGCCAATCAGATTTCATATCTGTGACCTCTACACTTAAAATTCCCACCAAAAAGTGCACTTCTAACCCTTGACTAAAACCCTCATTAGCAGCTGTGCTTAACAGCTGTTGGTCTCCTGCCTTGGCCTGGGCTGTCCCATGGAAGATGTGAATAGCTTTTCTACTGAAGATAAATGAATCTGCTTCAAAAACTACTATTCAAAGAGCAGATCCAAATCTTAGTAATGCCTCCTAACCTGGATCTGCATGACAAGGTGACCAATTTTAGTCAAACTTTGCAAGAAATATCTAATTAGCTTCCAGAGCATGCTTATGAGTCCTCAGAGCTCTGTAGCTGGGTGAAATGCTAAAAATAGGATCTCCATGGAAACCTCTTTAGCACTTAAGGTGAGAGGATGTGACACTGGTGCTGCATTGTGTTCTGTGACCTGGGGTATGACACTGGGTGTCATGGGGAAAATTGGAGGGAGAGAATATTCCTGAAGAGAAGTTTACTGATCACTGGGACTGACTGCCCAGCCAAGAGGGTCTGATCCCTGCAAAATCCAGTCCCATCTGACCCCCAGGGATGAGTCCTACACATCCCAATAGGCATCCCCTTCTCCAGAGGGAACACCTGCCTCTGATGTGTGCTGAGTTCTCCCTTGGGGTGGCAGGGGCAATATGGGCAGCCCCTGCTGCCTCTCTCCTCAGTGCAGTCACAGATTCCCTCCCACCTTCCTGCTCTGATCCCTCGGGATAATGAATTCACATTCAGAGCAGTTATCCCCACTCTGGGTCTTTATTTAAATGCAAGAGATCACAAGGACAGCTCATTGCCAGAGTGGGGACATCGGTGGTGTTCATGCTGTGCATGAAGGCTTTAGACACTCAGAGTGCTCCTACACAACAGGTGCTGGGAATTGCTCTTAATTTCTGTATTCATGTATTGCTATTTACTTCAGAAGGGAAAAAACTGTGTTACTTGGACAGAACAGGACAGCAAACCTGCGAGTGCCATGGGCACGAGGCAGCCACAGCACTGACGGGCAGTGCCTGATCCTAACTGCTTCTAACAGAGCTATTACTTTAAGAACTCAGCCAGCCTATTCATGTAATTCCCTATTATGCTCAAAGAGTTGACACTGTAAACACTTCCAGGCTTGAATTATGCCCATTGAGAGCTTCTGCCTACTCAACACTTGTCTTCCTCAATTATCAGAAGGGCAGGGAAGTTTTGGTGAGGCTTTAGGGTAAGCGGCTTCCTCTCCCCACCTTCCCTGACTCCTGGCATTAGTGTCCCTGTGCTCAGGGACGTTCAAGGATATGCAGTGATTCATTGCACGCCCTGGATGTTTATTCATCACAAGCTTTCCAGCCCCTTGAATCCCTTGTTTCCAGATATCATTTTCCTACTCTCGGTGTGTGTTACTCAAATCAGTAGCAATGGTGATATGGCAGAGGTGGAAACCCCAGCAAAGGGCTTCAGTGGCCTCTATCCTAAGCACCTCGGGGAACTTCAGCTGCAGAGGAACCCCTGTCTTTGATCTGCAGATAAATATCCCCACTGCTGGGATGAGTGAGAGTGAGCCAGCCTAGCCACACCAGCAGCTTCCTGGTCTGGGAGCCACTTGAAGAGATCCAGCTCTTGGAGCAAGTCCAAGCCAGGAGTGATTGCTCTCATTGACACACTCATAGCAGTTTTGCCCCAGTGCCAGGACCCTGGCAGGCTTGAACAGCTCAGGATACTGCTTGGAAGCCTGATCCCATGTGGGAGAATAACCATGGAAGAAAGTGGTGGCAACTGCTCATGCTTTAACATCAGAGATAATTGGTCCTGCAGAAGAGACTGGCCTCTACTGCCAGGAAGGGGTGCAGGATATCCTCGGGAGAGGGACAGAAGCAGAGCCCAAAAGAGCAAACAGGTGGGACAGCCAAGTCAGTGTCACAGTGTCAGAAGTGAGGAAGACAAGGCAGCTCCCACTGCCCTCAGCTCTCTGCAGGAGGGGTCCCCTGGCCAAGCAGGTGCTCCTCACTCCAGCGAGGGTAGGACAGGAGCACGTGGTGGAAACCCCAGCCCCCCAGGTTGGAAAGGAGGAGTTCAGGAGCACTGAGGTTCCAGCAGTGTGGAGGGAGGGCGATGTGCAGGCTGGTGCAGTCAGAGGGGCTGCTGCTGCTGCCCACAGTCCCTGAACCTCTCCACTGTCACCAGGAAGGAACCGTGTTGTCCCTGCCACCCCAAGGCTGTCGTGCAGCTGAGTGTGGCCAAGGCTGTGCTGGCCAAACTACTGACAAGAGAGTTCTGGTGCTGGCTGATTGTTTCTCTGCCAGTGACCCGAACCCTCCTCCTCCCTGGTCCTTTTGGGCTGGTGAATTGGAGCTGCCCCACTGCCATTTCTTTCCTTCAGCAGCTGGGTAATTGCCAGCGACACCTTTTAAATCACTTTGGGGAGGTTTGATGAAACAAACTAGATGGAAATCAAATTTCAAGTAACTGGTAGGAAATTGAAAAGAAAAATGTTTATGGAGCAATTTTCTTTGCTTCCTTGAATGGTGGGAATTGTTACTGTCACTCATAAATTATTAATTTCAATTTGTCCTGTTCTCTTTTCAGGTTGCAGCTCTCCAGGAGCTTGGGCTCTCACTGAAGGCACCCCAGAAGTGCTCAGGTGGAGGAGGTAGACAGGACCTCCCCCATGCACCAGGACAGAGTGTCCCTGCTTTTGGAGGGGGTCAGTCCCTTCAAATCAGTCCCAAGGGGGCTTTTGTTTGGTCACCCGGATAGAAGCAGTCCTGTGAGAAGCAGGCAAAAACACACACAAGACTGGGAACAGGCTGGGTTTGAACCTAGTGAATGGAAATCCACCTCTGGAGTGGTTAACTTGGCTGGGAGGTGTTGAGCTGGAAGGTGGGAGGGAAAGTAATTACCAGAGTGAAAGTGGCTCAAGGACTCCTGTAATAACTGTATTTGTAGAATTACTGGAATGGGAGCCAGGAGGGACCCTGGAGAAGCAGATAGAGTTACACTCCTCCCCAAAGCCATGGCAGACAGAGGGACCCACCACTAGAAGGGACTCACCTGGTGTGATGGGAGAACATCCCCAGCAGGGAGGTGAATTGACAGCAAAACTAATTGAAAGGACACAACATTGACAGAAAAATAAGAGTGAAAATAAGTAATTTTTCTTCGAGGGCAAGAGCCATAATTCCATAATCAAGAGGACATTTTTGGCCAGATGCCCATCCTCCTCAGTGATGAAAGGGAAGCAGATATTAGAAATCAAGAAAAAAAAAAGCAGTATATAACAAAATGGAGTGTAGGGGGGAAATAGATAACCATTGATTTTGAATTAGAAGTTATGAAGTACAGAAAATTGATATGAGAAGCTACATTCATCAGTTAAAAATGCATGACTTAGGGAATGAATGGCAGTAAGGAAGCAACTGAAATGCTCAGTGAACAACAACAACAACAAAAATAATGCAGATGTTTTGTTTATAGAGAAGGCCAAACTCTAGATAGGGCAGAAATGCAGTTGGTGTTTCTGGGCTGCCTTGGATGCTGAAAACTCACCAGCCTTTTCAGGTCAAGGCAGGGGTTAAACAGCACTGAATGGGACAATTGACACCACAGGCAGACCAGGAGAGGGCTGTGCAGGAGCACCCCAGCACATCTCAGACCACTAGGGAAGCTGGAGCATGCCAAAGGAGATGTCAGGGTGGGGGAGGCTCCTTCTGAGCACCAGGCACAGGCAAAGACAAAGGAAAGGGATCCAGAAGGAAGCTGAAAGGAAGTTGGAAGAGTTATGCCAATCAATTTTTTTAAGGAAAAGAGTCTTGTCAGCCTTCATTTCGCTCACATAGGAGTTTCCCCGTGTGGCTGCTGGAAGTGGCTGACCAGATGTGTTGTGCTCCAGCCTGTGGAATGTGCCTGACTCGGAGCTGCACAGCTGATTAGAAATGAGCACTCAGCTGCATCTGGGAGACATACGTGAGACAGGGAACTGTGGAAGAGCCCAGGCAGCAGCCCCTGATGGGGAGCTGTCATTAAATCTGCATTTCTTATAATGTTTTGCAGCAGGAGGCTCAGACTAGTCAATATTTTTATCGGTGATTCAAGCATACATATTAAAAACTCATTTGTAGAAAATCTGTGGCTGACACAAAGCATGGAGAGATTGATAAATCCCATGGAGCTCTCAGCAGGGCTGGGGACAGGCTGGGGTCTCCCAGGAGACTGAACCCTGTCCCGTGTGGTGTGTTACAGCCCAGTGCTTCATCAAGGACTCCTAAAGGGCTGGACATGACCTGTGTGGTTTGTGTGAGTGCATGGACTGGGACAGAGGGAGGAGGGCAGTGATGTCACCTTGGTGTGTGCTGAGCCCAGCCTGGCTGTGCAGAGCCACAGCATTCGGGGTGAGAGGGATGGCAAAAGAGGGACTCAACAGAGCTCCACATGTCTGTCTTGATAAACAGAAAGTCTGTGGGCTGGTTCAGTTACCCCACACAAACACCTTACTGTGGAGAAGACACCTTGTGCTGGAAGGAACTTTAACTAGAGGGGAAATGTCCCAGTGTCTCCACCTCTCCTGGGGAGAGATGCTATCCTGGGAATGCTGGAACTGAAAGCAAGTGACATGATTCTGTAGGAGGCCTTAGTGGGTGAAATGCAGTAGTCTGTGACTTGCTGGAGACCAGGAAGACACAAGCATCCTCACTTAAACTTGTGTGTGACTTCTTTCTACTCCCCTGCTGGGAACACTTTGCTTACAAGGATTCTTTCCCAGCAAAGCCTCCCCGCCCAAGGACAAACTCCTTGGAGAAACCCCCAAATCCATTAAAGAACTGTTCACCACAGCTTAGAGGCCAAAGTCCAATTCATAATTGCATTTTTCTCCAAGAAAATAAGGCATCTTGTGCAGATGCACTCAGACAAGCCTACCAGCAAGCAGGTGGGCAGCCTTCTTGAGCCCCCAACTCTCCCCAGGGATGGGCTGCCCCTGCACTCAGAGCATCTGCAGGTGGGGCCATGCCTCCAGAGCCTCCTGAACCTCCTGCACTCAGTAGAAACCTCAATCAATTAAATTAATTTGTCATAGGACAGAAGAGCTTAATGCTGCCATCTCTGGATGTGAGAGAAACCCCCTCTGGAGCCAGGTTGTAGCCCAGGGTGAGAGCCTGGGTCAGGGATCCCTCAGGTCAGAGGCAGAGGGGGATGTCTGGAGAGCCTGAGAGCAGCAGAACCTCTGGGACCAATCCAGCTCTGATCTGAAGACCATCACATGAGACACCAGCTGGACTAACAGGAGGGTAGGAGAAACAGCCTGAGACAGGTGAGGGGCAGCAGGATGTGTAGCTCTAGGAGCAGCTCTCCTCACAGCCAGGATGATGCTGGAGAATAGTCATTTGAGCAAAGATTGAGCAAGGACTAGAATAGACCTAAGTGGTCTCATAATGGCACACAATGGCACACATTCCACATGCTCTGTATGTCTTGCCCTGCCCTGGACTCCCTTCTGGACCAGCCTGGTTTGCATCACAGCAAAGGGACAGTAATAGGTGTCCCTGTCACCAGACAGACCACTAGAATATTTCATTAGGAATTGCTGCATCCCTGCTCCTGGCCAGGAGGGTACAACAAGCTTCCCTCTCTTGTGATTGGAGATTCCTATCTGCTGGGTCAGCCCCAGGCTGGGTCAAGACCAAAACAGATGTGAGCTGAGACCATGAGCTCAAGATTGAAAACAACTCCAGATGAAGATGACAACCAGAATTCCCCTGCCAACCTGGAAAACAGTCTCCCCATCACAGACAGAGCACACTGGTGGCCTCTGTTCACAGGGAGTCAAATGCACTCACCAAATATTTGCAGAAAGCTCAGCTATCAGAGAACTTTCTGTGTTTTTAGCTCCCAGTAGCCTTATATCCCACAGCAAACAGTGAGCATTCAGCAAAATCCCTCTGCTGCAGCCTCCTTCGGGGAGCAGCACTGATGTGCCTCTGGTGCCCCTGTTCTCCATGGGCCTGGCTTTCCCAGCAAGGCTGAGAGGCTGGTCCCCACCTCCCTGTGGAGCAGCACCTCCAGCAGCATCCACACTGGAGCTTTGCCTGTAGCCAAGTCTTGCTTTTTCTCAGCAAATCTCTCTGCTCCTCCCAGCAGCATCGCTGTGTGACCAACCTGGTGCTACCCACAAGCAGCAGCCTTTTCAGGTGTCCTGCCCTGGCCAAGGAGCTCGAGCTTCCCTGGGGATGCAAACTGCAAACTTCCCAGCCATGCAAACTGAGCATGATGGTGCACTGATGGGGTGGAAGGGGTGCATGTGCTCTAGACAGCCCAACCCAGAAAACAGAAGTCCAAGGGCTCCTGCCATGAAGGAATCTGCCTGTGATGCCCCTCCAAGGACTGCAAGAAAATGCAAATGGTTGAAATCTCAGTTTGTGCTGGTGATGTGGTTTAAGCCAGGAAAATGGAGCCACTAGAAGAAAGTGGCAGAGCTGAACTGCTCCTGGAGAATGTCAGTCAGAGCCTGGGGCCTGGAGCAGCTCAGCCATGAAGAGAGGTCAGACAGCCTGTGAGTGCTTTTTGGAGAAGGCACAGGCCAGAGGGGCCCAATGATGTGATCAATGATCTAGAAAAGAGCAACTCAGCAGCTGTTTTCCCTGCCTCAAAATCCAAGGACACCCAGTGAATCTGGAAAGCAGCAGCTCCCATGGGAAGAGGCAACATCTTCTTCCAGAAGGTGCCTGTGGGCCTCCCAGTACCTGAAGACACTTTAGTCTCAGAATTTAGTGAGACAGAAGCAGATCTTGTACATCTGCACTGGTAAGATTATTCACGTGCTGTTGAGCACAGCAGCGGGTCTGGCAGAGATTCTTCCTGGTATCTTGGGAGGAAGCCAGTCTCCAGCTCTCAGAAACAAGAATTATCCCTCACATGCAACCCCTGGCACTGCACCTTCTCCTGCAGCATCTGGTCATGTCCCCTTCATCCTAGAGGTGAGTGGGATCCAGCAGGACCATGCTCTGAGGCGTGTGGTGACCAGCATCCAATACATTGACCCTTCATGTACAGCACTTCCAGAGCCACTGGGGCAAGAAGGGTTCTGAGTGCCATGGACACACCCAGCCTGCTGCTGGAGCCAGGCTCACACTGGATTTTGGGTCACAGGCTCCATCCAGCTGGAGGTTTAGGGAGCAGAGACTTGAAGCAAATGATGACAAAGCCATGTGGCACAAGAGATGAGCCCTGGCAGATCCTTCTTCATTACTTCTCACAGCCAAGCCCAGCAGCTCCAGCAAAACCTCAGAGTGTTATGGGTTGGAAGGTGTGGATATAAATATTGAGTTGTTTAAGCTGTTTTTTCTCCAGTGGTTTCTCCCTGTTAACCCCTCCCAATAGGCTGGGTTTATCCCTGGCTGACCACACCCTGTCCCATTGTACCTGTCCCCCGAGGGTAACACGCCAGGAGGACCCAGGATAAAGGCTTGGGTCCTCTGGTCTCTTTTGCACCCCCTTTGGAAGAATAAACATCTCTGCAAATGTGCCTTTTCAGACCTTTACTTCAAACCCCAACTCTGGAAGGTCAGGAGCCTAGAGAGCAGAAAGCCTCTCTGCTTTCTACCATTCAAGGATTGATTGCAGCCTGAAAACAGCCACAGCTGGCTGAGCAGCTGGGGGACAAGGCTAGCAGGGCCCCCCAGGAAGGGACCTTTAAAGGCCTTATCTTGACCCTGCTGCCATGGGTTGGTACACCTTCCACTATCCCAGGTAGCTCCAAGCCCTGTCCAACCTGGCCTAGGACACCTCCAGGAATGGGGCAGCCACAGCTGCTCTGGGCAGCCTGTGCCAGGGGCTCCCCACCCTCCCAACAAATCTACAGCAGGAAGTCCCTTCAGCCCTGCAGCAGGACCACGCCTCCCACCTTCCCAGAGTGTTTTGAGCTCACAGGGGCACTTTCTGCCCTCTGATGGGAGATGTCCATCCCCACAACAGGACTGCTCCTGTCCTGGGAAAGTCCATTTCATGGAGCACTCCCTACCATAATGCTCCTCACTGCTCCCTCCATCACTCAGAAAACACTGCTGAGATACAAAAGTGCTTTTAGACATCAGAGTTCTACTTGCAAGTGTCACTCATTAATTAGTCACCACTTGGATGCCTTCCTCACATGCCTGCAGAGGACATTGTCATCCAATCCCTCCCAGAGACAGCCTGACAGTGTGGGTGGTGTGGGTGGCAGTCCTCAGTCTCCTCACAGCCATCCACAGACTCTGGGGCTCTCAGGTCTGCTCCAGGCTGGCCAGGAGGAGCAGGAGGAGAAGTCAGCAGCACCTCCTGAGCTCTGGATCCCAACCACTGCAGGGATTGATCCTGGACTGTGACAAACAAATCAATAAATTCAAATTAAATGACAAAGCCACAACAAACAGCAGGGTCAGGTAGGGGCAGTGCCTCCTCACACAGGTATGGGGCAGTTTAATGGAGGCTTTCATTCCTGATCCCTGCAGCAAGGAAACTGCCTCCAGCTGGCACCACCCTTCAGAAAGAAAGGGAAGAGCCAAATCCAGTGCACAGGGTCTGGAGGACAGAGATGGCATTTGTAGGAGTGGGATGCTCAAAGGACAGAGATGGAGAGTGATCACCCTCCTTTCCATTCCATCTCATCTACAGGAACCGTGCAGATTCTTAAAAAACTTCTTAAATGAGAAAATGACACATTGTTGCTTCACCTGGACTGTCTTTAGCTTAAGGATTTGATTTTCTTGTCACTTCTGTCCAAAAATGTTTGTTCTCAGAGCTGGCTGAGCACTAAGTCCCAAGCAGCACTGGCCAGACAGATACTGGTGATGTCTAACTTCCCAGTCTCTCTCTGTGCCCAAGGTTATATTTGTTCCTGCTGATTTCCAGTTTGAGGAAATCTTGAGCCTTTCAGGACCGCTGGGAAGCAGCTGACCTTGTCTGCACAGCTCCAGCTCTAGGACAGTTTCCCAGCCAGGCAGGACCATGATGATCCAGAAGCCTCTAGCCCTGTGGGTGACCCCTTTGTGGGGTAGTCTGGACCATTGTTGTGCTCAGTCCCATGAAAATGGAAGTGTCTATTGGAATAGTCTGCTGCCTGTGGCTATGGGTCCCAGGGCAAGATTTACTGAACAGGTCAAAAACCTTGGCCCCTCCACCTCCCCCTACACATTCACTCCACCTTCTTCCTTGCCTCCAGCCCAACCTCCAGCATCCCTGTCAACTGTCAGTCCCAGCTATGTCCTCCTGCACTGTCCCCCTTTCTCACTCCTGCTCCTCATCTCTCACACAGTTCTGGAGCTGCCTTTAGACAATTCCATGTCCACAATTATCCTGGCCAGGCAGGTCACAGATGCACCACCAGCAGTACCAAGACCTGTTGAGACCATGGCATACCAATCTGCTGTACAACCTGCTCTCCCAGGTGGTTTCTCAGCCACTCTTGGGCTGAGGGCAGGTTTTTCCCAGTTCAGGAAAACCTAAAGCACATTATCCATTCTCCCCCAGGTGTAACCTCCCTGCTGACTGCAGTCATTCCTGTGCACACACAGAAGCACTTCATGGCCTGAACTTGTCTTTGCCAGCCCAATACTTCACTTGATTCTCCCTGTTTCAAGGACAAGGACAGGAATTTGCTTCCAGGCCTGGGGGCAGTTCAGGCTACCCCCCACCTGAAGCTGCAAAGCCCAAGCCATGGATGCACGACCCCCTGCACCACAGACCTCCTGCACCCCCTCAGCACCCTGGGAATAATTCATCACATGCACCAGCTCTCCTCTATTTCTGTTCTCGAATTAGCCATGAGCAGATTGTGTCTTTCTCGAAAGAATTTGTTACTTGGAGTCGTTCCTGAGAATGTTTCCAAGGCCATGGCTCATTTTCAAGCAGTAAATAGCTACCACATGGGGTGTCCTTCACCAGCCCCACCAGGCCCCAGCTCCAGGGAGGGACTTGTTGCCCTCCCACCCAAGGGATGCTGTCACAGAGAGCTGCTCCTGCCCCTTGGGCTCAGGGCTGTGTGGGGACTCACCCACACTGAGCTTTCAACTGGAGGATCACAGGCAGCACAAAACCACTAATGGCCCTCTGAACACCACACCAGCTCCACGAGCCTCCTCAGCCCTCTCCCAGGCAGGCACATTCAAGGAAGGAGAATTTATAGGCAAGTAACAAGGTGCCAGTGCATCCTTCAGGATGCAGAGCTGGGGGAGACAACATCCAGGGTTGCTGTTTGGTGGAGCCTTGCCTGGGATGTGCCTAAATCCAGATGTTTGACGATATCTTGAGTAGGTTCACAGCTGGTGATGTGGGGCTTTGCTTTTCCTTCTCTATGTATCAGCTGCACCCTTTGCAAAAGTTGGGGGGAAGGGAATATCCACTCATATTGCTTATGGGTCCAGAGACCAGAATGGAGCTGGGGAAGGGAATGGAGCCCCGGGAGGGGCTGAGGGAGCTGGGAAAGGGGCTCAGCCTGGAGCACAGGAGGCTCAGGGGGCCCTGCTGGCTCTGCACAGCTCCTGACAGGAGGGGGCAGCCGGGGGGGTCGGGCTCTGGGAACAGGGACAGGCACAGGAGGAGAGGGAACGGCCCCAGGCTGGGCCAGGGCAGGGGCAGGGGGGATTTGGGAACATTTCTCCATGGAGAGGCTAGTAAGGCACTGACACACCGCTCAGGGCAGTGCTGGAGTTCCTATCCCTGGAGGGTTTTACAAGAAATATAGATGTGTCACTTGGAAACATGGGTCAGTGGTGAACACAGTGGTGCTAGGTTAATGGTTGGACTCAATGGTTGATCTTAAAGGCTTTTCCAACCTTAAGGATTGTATAATTCCATGATTCCACATCTCTTCTCAAGCAAGCTTTGCTGCCCACCCTTGGTGCCCTTGCAGTGGTGTTCTCCAGGGCTGCAGGGGAGGCTCTGGGAGGTTCCCAGCTGTGCAGGCTGGGTCAGGACTCCCTGAGTGGCTACACGCCCTCTGCTCCACCACTGGGAGATAAAATTAATCTTCTCTTAATACAACACATTTTCATGGCAACTCACTAAAGGGGCAAAAACTACTGTCATAATAATGCACTAACATCTATATTTATTTCCTATATCTGACCTATCAGGGAACTGCTGAATTACTTCTCTAATTAGCTTTCCTTTCCCATTTGTTAGGATATGACCTCCCCCTCCAGAGAGAAAAGTATAAATGAGAAGTCATTTCTTGAAGGTAATACCATGAAAGCAACAGTCATATCAAGGATAAACAAGGATACAAAAATCTTCTACTGTAGCACACTTTCCTTCGAGACTTAACAAATTTCTAAAAGGAGGGGGAAAAATAAAAAGGAATATGAATATAGTCTACTCTTACTCCCAGTCTGGGCCATGTATCAGTTTCAAGAGGGAGTATGTGACTCCAATTTCTTTCATGAATGTGGTCATTAACTCCAAAGGAATTCCCAAATCAAAGCCCCACTCCTGCTTGTCTTTGGGCTCAGAAGCGTCCCAGAGCCCTGCTGGCACCAGCATTTGTTCCCAGCCCTGCAGCTGCTCCTGGCCGTGCCACCTGTGCTGTTGCTGTGAGTGACCTCCAAGGATGAGCAGGAAAACCTCCCAGCTCACACTCACTGAGAGTGCTTCTCCCTTCCTCAGCAGTGAACATTTTCCCTTCTCGGCCTGCTGAGCATCCCTACCTCATGCCACCAGGGCTTCCACATGGCAAACAGGCTGAAGCACCTCTTGTACATGAGGGACACCTGGGTGGGATTATTCCCTGGGCCCTGCACTGGCAGAGGTCACTGACAGTAATCAGAGGTCACTACAGGTGACGTAGCAGCAATTCTTTCCTTCAATCCCTTGAGCCACCATTCTGTGCAGGATGGCAAAGCTGCTGTGGGGGGAATGGCCATCAGGGAGGATGGAGACGAGCACCACACCTGCACCCTGGGAACGTTTGAGTATTTGCTACTTTTGGCACCGCTTTATCAAGGAGATCCTGAACAGGCTCCACCCCATTCCTTACCCAAGCTGTTCTGTGGCACAGAGCATCCTTGACCCTGGGGCAAGGAAGAATTGCCCAGCTGTTGTCTGGGTCCTGCTCTCACACAGCCCCAGCAGCTCAGGGACTGGGTGGTTGTAGATGTGCAAAAAGCCTCTGCACCCACTTGAACACACAGGAAGGGCTGAGCTGGCACCAGCACAGGCTGCCGGGAGTGAGGAGTGTCCAATCCCTTCTCCACACTGAGGAAATGACCCCTTTCCTGGAAAGAGAAAAGAAAATCGCTCTCTGAACAGATTGTCCCCACACTGCTCCCAGTGTGTAAGGTCACCTGCATCGCTCACCGCCACCAGCAGCAAAAGGCAGCCACTGCCAGCCCAAGGCACAGCCAGCACCAAGGTGGGAGTGGATTTTTGTTCCATGGGGAGTTGGACATCACAGAAAAAACATCTCTAGAGAAGAGGCAGGAAAAGACTCTTGCCAAGCAAGAGCAATCTCATTGCCAAGGCAGGGGGGCCAGAGGGGGGGGTCAGTCAGTGACTGGGGGCTTTAGTCTCCTGCCCCAGACTGAGGGTTTCATCCTTGAATGGCGCAGGGAATTGTCAGTGTTGTGCCTCTTCCAGGAAAGTCTCCATGGGACCACAGTGGATGCTCACACCCAGATCTGTCCATTTGGCTTCAAAGCATTCCTGTCAGCCAGGGAATTTCCTAGGAAGTGAACAGTGTCTTGCTTACCTTGCAAAGAACTAAATAGTAAATTTTCCCTGATGCTTCTCTGGATGCAACTGGAACCAGCAGCTGTGACAGTACAGCAAGAGCAGTCAGCCCCTCTCTGTATTGTCACCTGTGTGCCAGCTGCCCCATCAGCTCCCAGCTGACACTCTCTAACTGCTCCAGCAGATGAGAGTCATCAGCAAAGCCACGTGGCTTCAGCACAGCCCCAGAGCAGGGCAGGCAGAATGGGCTGAAAGGACACAGTCACCCGCCTTTGCCTCTCTTGAGCCTGCCCAGTCCCATCCCAAATGTCATTTTGCTCACAGTGTTTAGATTCCAAGGGCGTGCAGGGATGAGAAGGGACACTTGGGTCGGAGGACATTCCCCAGAGAGAGCTCTGCACTCAGTGTAGTTGAATAAACTTGTACCTGCTCTTATGTCCTGTCCACTCACATGCCCACATGACCACATGTCTGGCGCATGTCATAGCATGCTATGTCATGTCATCCATGTGTCTCCCATGTCAGGAGCAAAGGCAATGAGGGATCTGTCCCTGGGGCAGTCTCCAGGTGCATCAGGAGATAAGGACCTTCTCCTACCTGGGAGCCATCAGAGCAATGATCCCAGGGCCCCTCACAGCTCCCCAGACTCTCCTACTCTACTGGCAGCCCAGGACCATCCAGCTCAGCACCTTTCTTTACCCCTTCCCAGTGAACCCGAGAGCCAGGACAGGTCCCTGCTGAAGGAACAGGACCCCACATGAGACCACGACCCAGAGAGCTGTTGTGTCCCCATTTATCACCCCCAGAGCAGGGAAGGAGCAGGAGAATAGAGAGATTCTCCACCCAGCTCTCCAGAGACCAAATCACTGGGTGTGGGCTGAATGTAGAAAGCATAGCCCTGGATGGATCTGAAGATGAACTGAGAGCAGCAGGATGAGCAGGTTAGCAGCAGTAGCAAGATAGGAGTGGCCAGGCAACCGTGGAGCAGAGGTGCAGAGGGGATGGTCCAGCCCAACTTCCAGCAGATCATGGAGCTCTCATCACTCCTGGAGAGCTTTTTATTAAGATGTAAATAAAACCATCCCTGCAGCCTGGAGACACAGCCATTTGGATGCCACCTTTGGACCTGTCTGAATGACATGGCCTGGCAGCCCTTGTTCCTATTGGGAAGGTAGTGTGCAGACTGGAACATGTTCCAAGCACTGTAATTGCCCAATAAAACGTGTTTCTTCACCATCCAGTTGAATTAGTGCCTGCAATATGTTTGAAAGCTTTATAGCCCAGTTAATTGTGAGGCAGTAACAGGAAGGGGCATTATGACTTTAGGAACACAAGTTGCATCTGTATTTAATGATACTAAACCATAAGAAGCCTCTGTTCAAATAAAGCAATGGCTGCTGTAGTGCCTGTAAAAGCAATGATGACCATGTTCAGCAGAGGTGCTGAGCTTGGGTACAGCAGGAGCAAGGGCACAGTGCCTGGGGTAAGGACATCTTCCAGCTCCTGTGGACATTCCCAGGGTAAGGACATTGTCCAGCTCCTGTGGACATTCCTGGGACAAGGACATTGTCCAGTACCTCCAGATATTCTGGTCCATAGGGCCAAGAGTAGCCACCCCTGCATCCCAGGACCTCACCATGTGCCTGTTCTGCATGGGGGCTGTTATCCCATAGTCCCCCCAGCCAAGAAAGTCCCATGTCCCTTTGAAGAGAAAGGTCACCACTCACATTCTGTCCACTAGACAGCTCACACCTTCTCTTCAGGCTCCCACCATCACCCTACCTGTCCAGCAAACTGGGACTGGGACTTGCTCATGCCTCTTCTCATACCTGGTGTGGATAGAAAGCTTCTGTGGGAGTGGAAACCAGAGCATGGCTGTTCCTAAGTGAGACATGTTCATTGCTTTCATTAGGAGGACATGGATTAGGGGCTAGGGAGGGTCCAGGCAGCAGAGCCCTGACAACAGCCCGTGGTGATGCCCATGGACTCAGCAAGGTCCTTGCTTGGCACCTGTAAATGATTCTTCCTGACAACCTCTACTTTCTCCGGTCACAGGAGCATCTGGAGTAGCCCCTGGATGGATTAGGGATGAAGAAGCTGTTTGTGATTGTTCTTCAGCTCATTTTCTGGCTCCAGCATCAGGGGACATGAGAGTGTTGAGGGGCAAGGACTGCACATCGTCTCCCACACTTCAAAGGCTTTTGGGGAAATGTCACTGCAGAGCAAGGAGCACCAAAGAACAGCAACACAGAATTTCTTCAGAAGGCAATAGCAGTCCTTTATTGAAGCACACATACACCTTTATAGTGTGTTTCTCAGTCCAGAAATGGATTGGTTAACCAAGAATACAGTTAACTTATTGGTGCAGGAAAGACAGCACCCTTTGGTAAACATCCTAGCATAAACATCACGTATCTCACACTGTGGCATTTGCACAAACACCAGGTGCTAGGTTTGTTTAAATTCTTTTCTTATGCTTTTCCCAGGACCAGCCTGGGAAAGCTCAAACTGCTTCTCCCTGATCACTGTCAGTGTCCACAGAGAAACATCTGAGCTCATTCTCATGCTGGCAGGAGGGAATTTCAGCTGTGTCATGGATCCTCCCATACCGTGGATCTTGCCCCAGAGAGTCCAGTCCTCCAGGCAGGGCCACTGATCCAGGATAGCTCCTGGTGAGAAGAACTACCCTAGTCAGGGGCAGGAGGCATAGAAGGACCAAGAGGGACAACAGTGGCTATGGCTGATGGCAGAGGAGCTGTGGTCACTTCACTGGGTCTTCACAGTCGACCCCATCCTTCTGTGCACCCTGGAGTGTGCATCCACCTGTATAGGCACTGTGTACCCCAGTACATGGACACATGGGGGTACCACCAGGGCAGCAGGGCCTGAAAAGTTTCAAGGCTAGTAGTGTCTATGGACAGAGAGCAAGAGCCCCATGGTAAAGCACAGAAGAGAAATCCAGGGACAAAGAAGGTCCTGGCCTGCGGCACTCCTTGCTTCCTTTAGGGGCTCAGCCATCGCTGGAGCAATCACAGGGCTATGTACACCATCTCTGAGACACCCACACCTGCTGGAGGTGACTATTTGTGACCAGCCTGGCATGTCTGGCTTGACTCATGAGCCTCCTACAGGATCTCAACAAGCAGAGGACCAAGAGCCAAAAGCCAAGAGCCAAGGTCAGGCCAAGAGCCCTGACTGGATGGAAACCCCCAAGGGCATCCTCCCCTGCAGAGCAAAAGCCTTGGCACTGTCCTTTGGGTGCAAAGGGTGAGTATTCAGCACCTGCAGGAATGGGTGACGGGCACGTGAATCCTTCCGCATTGTGTTTGCAACTATATCAACTGTTGAGATTAATTCAATGTGCAACAGGGAAGTGAGTTGCTAGTGAATTCATTTAGAATTAGATATGCAATCAATGGAAAATTAATACAATTAAATTTTAAATTGTCATTTAATAAAACACCTTTTTGCAAGTGGAATATTAAGTGACACATAAATGCTGCAACACTGCTGGAATGTGCTGCTCTCTGTGAGGGAGGAGTTTGTGCCCAGGAACTGTGCACACACACACCCCTCCACCACTATAACTCATTAGACAGACTCTAATTATATATTTATAGTCTACAGAAGTTTCAGTTAATTGCATGATGCCTCTCAGAAGATGCTGCAAGGCCCTGCTGCTGTTGTGGAGCGTTGGTTGTTACTGACATACCTGTAGTTTAAGAGTGCTCAGCAGATCTGCTGAGGAGCACAAGCCTCAAATCTCTCTGCCTGACACATTAACTGCATGCAGGGACATTTGCATTCATAGTTCAGCCAGAAAAGGAATAGAAAATACCCCAGTTGTTGGTTTCTCTCATGGATTTGAAAATACCCCAATTTTCCAAAGTGATGTGCACAGGCCAAGATGGGAGACCATCTGAGAGAGGATGTAATGGGACACCACAGACTGTTCCCAAAACTGCTAAAAGACCATTCCCAGAGAGTTTTCTTGGGCCATGGTGTGAGTTTTATTGGGTGAGCAGGCACCACGAGGGACGTGCAGGAGGAACTGGAGGTGCACAGGGACATATGGCTTCAAGGGGGTGAGGACACAGGCAGAACCAAGGGAACAAGATGTGGAGGAAAGATCACAGCCCCAGCAACTCTTGCACACCTCACAACTGCAGGATTTAGCTCCCACCATCTCTCAGCCCCTCTCTCCGCTGACCTCAAAGCACAGTGGGGCGAAGACCCAAGGCTCCCTGACAGCTCCCTGGAGGAGATAGTCAATGACACCAAATCTGATAGATCCTTAATTAAGCTGTTGACACAAATCTTTTATTTCTGGTCTGATTCATCCTTGTGACTGTTTGTCCCACAGGCTCTTCTCTGTCTCACCTGGTCTCACCCAAATTCCTGTCTCTTATCAGCGCTGCTCTTCCAAAGCAAGGGCTCCTGCTCTGCAGGCAGCTCACTGGGGCACCTGTTCCTCACTGCCCAGGCCAAGGCAGCTTCTCCAGACACTCTGCCCTTCCTGGATCTCTCTTCATCAACACCTCTGACAAAGCAGGGATGCCATCCTCAGCCAGAGGATCCAGTCACTCACTCAGAGCTGGGAATGGCATCATGGCACTTGGCACAAAACTGGACAGCTGCAGTGAGGAAGGGAAGGTACTCAACAGCAATTGCTTTCTTGAAAGATGCACTATTGAATGTCACCTGCACAGCCTGTACAGGGCCCTGACCTAGCAGGAACCTCAGAGGGTGTGAGTGGGAGAATAAACTCACGCAGGGCCTTCTGCACAGAGTTCAGCACCATAATGCATTCAGCATTTCTGGGAGCAGAATTCAGAGCCCTCTCAGAGCCTGTCTGTGATCACTCACCCCAGCCTGGTGTGCTGGGGGGCCATATAGCAGCAGGACCTCACCCTCAGCATCCTCCAGAACAGCAATAAAAATACAAACCGAGACTCAGAGAAGCTTCACCGCTGCTGTGGGTTTATTACACGAATCCCAGAAAGAGTTGCAGCTAAACACGTTATTAGGTTAAATAAAAATAAAATGCATTCTAGAAAATGTTTTGAAATTTATCGTATAATTAAGCTATTAATTTAATGGTCTTTCTTACTTGGATTGGAAATTCACATGTGTCCTCATCTCACTCCTGTTATTGAAAAGCGTGCTCATCATACAGTCATTATGCATTTTCATAAACATTTGATGAACAATAACTGTGAGAAACATAAAATATTGGTTTTGTCCTTCAACTGTAATGGCCATATGGAGACGAGCTGTGTCTTCGAGTCAGCAGTTGCAGCACATCCTCATTAATAACAGCACTTGCTATTTTTACTTTTTACAGCACAAATGCAGCCCTTTAACAGGGGGAAGAAGGGTTTAATCTGTAAGGCCTTTGCAATGATTTGTAAGAGAGCTGCTGTGCCCACATTCCTCTGTGATTCAGGGTGAGCTATAATTACTCAGTATTCTGGACAGCTCTCCTACAAGATGTCAATTTATGTGTAAGCAGAGCAAGCAGTGGCTGGGGACAATTCAGGCCTCTCCCCTGCACACACACACAAAGTTTCCTTAGGTTTGCAATGAAAATATTTTCCCCGGTGATGGAGTGAGGTCCTGCCCTGGAAGCAGGGCTGCTGAGACAGCACACCGCCTTGATGGTGGCCAAGGTATCCTTGCCACACATCACTGGCTTCCCCAGGCACCTCCTTCTGCTTGTGCTCCCCAGGCTGGGGATGGAGCATTCCCTTGACTTCCCCTCACTTCAGCTGCTCATTCCTGCTCCTGTTCTGTGGCTGACAGGGAAAGGACCAAGGTGCTGCACTCAGAAGAGGAGGCTTGACTGGGATGGGTGATAACCACCATGCACAAGGTTTGTGCACACACAGAGTGCTCTGGGACACCTGCCAGCAGCAGAGGAGGTGGCTGTCTCTGCTCTCTGCTGCCAACAGGCTCCACTCAGGTTTGCACCAGGCTGAGCAGACCCACAGGCATGTCCAGCACCAGGGGCTTGTGGTGGTTTGAATCGGAAGTGAGTTTTTTTTCCGGATTCAGTGGTCAAACCAATGGGTGCTCAGGTTTGAATATTGGCACCTGGTGTGGCCACTGAGGACAGGGATCTGCCTCTGAGAACACAGAGGGTTAAAAGCAGAGGGCTCCCAGGAGAACGCTCTCCTGGTTCCGGTCTGTGGAAGAGTCCAGGCCTCCCCTGCCCAGCTGCGGGCTGGCCAGGGCAGGGGAAGCCATGCGGCCTGGGTGAGGCAGGCCTTGGGCAGAGAGGGGGAGAGGAGTTCCTGCAGGATGGAAGGGTGGAAGAAGAACAAGAACCTTGAGAGGCATCAGGCAGCCCCTTTCCCCCCCACCCCAGAGAGAGAGAAAAAGATTGTGCCTGGGCCACCTTGAAATTTGATATCGGCAGCGGCAGCACGGCCGAAGGAGAAAGGGGGGGGNGATGAATTATGTAAAAGATGGTAACATGAATGGGAATTCAAATTTTGTTTTACTGTGTTGTGTTGAGATCTTGGGTGGGGGGAGGAGGAGTGTTTTTAAGGTTTTCATTCCCTTCTGTGTGTGTTTTCCCTATATATTGTAAGTAATAAAGTTTTTCTCCCTTTTGTTCCAAAGTTAGAACCTGCTTTGTTCTGTTTTTGGTCACATCTCACAACAGACACCAGGGATAGTATATTTTCATGGGGGCACTGGCTTAGTGCCAGCGTCAAACCATGACAGGGCTGGATGAGATAACTGCAGCTCCTCCACTCCCTGCTTCAGCTCCCACTGCCCCAGGGAGTCCCAGCTGTGCCCAAAGACAGGAGCCAGGACACTGGTGCTGCCCAAAACACCCTCCCCTTGGGCTGAATTTTACCACAAGCCTGGAGTAAAGAGCCTTACCCAGTGAGTTCCTCTGGCAGCAGTGCCTGCACCTGCTGTCTGCAGAAGTGCTTGTAGTCTGAGAGACTCCTCAGACCACGGTCATACCTTCAGGGTATGACATGATTTTCCTTATGTCCCAGAGCATCCCAGAACCTGAGGCAGAGCAGTTCTGTCCAGCAATCAAGCAGTAATGTACCAAGGACCCCCCGGACCAAATGATTCCATTCTCACTGCCCTCCTAGGAGAGAGAACCGTTCCACAAATCAGAGGACACAGGAGAGTAACCAAAATCACAGCAAAATGTGCCACCTCCCATTCCCCCTTCCAAAAAAATACCCATATCTCCTGCCCAAAGGAGGCTCAGGAGCATAAAACCACACACCCGGAGTGCCAGGCTGCAGCAGGAGCAGGCAGGGGAGCCTGCAAAATCTGGGGATGAATGTCCCAGGGCTTGGATGTGTCTGTCTCACTGTGCAAAGCATTAATGAAGTTTCTCCCAGGGCAGGACACAGATTCAGACACAACACTTCCCCTTCAGCACTGAGTCCCAGGCCGATGTCGGCCACGCATGGATTTATGGCTCCCTGTGCTCATAAATGTCGGCACAGCCGTGATGGATGCAGGAGCTAGGAAGCTCTCCCCCAACTTTGGGAGATTTCTTTATTTTTTTCTGATCTTTTACAACAGCCATAAACCAGCTGCTGATTAGTGACAGGTCTTAAAACTTTAGGCAAAAGCTGTTGAAATCAGCTTTAAGTGCTAAGCTTTTCCCAAAGCAGAGCAGCTTACTGCTTCCCTTTTGAGGTCACATATGTGACGTGTGGCCCTCTGAGCCACTGCTGTTCCCAGGGCAGGACTAGGCACCCCTTGCAGTCCACTGCATCAGGGGCCAGCCCTGCCCTCCCTTGGTGGCACGAGCAGCAGATGTCCCCAGACAGGTCCAGATTTGCAGCCCTGGGTCCCACATTTTCCAGTCTGTGCCAGACAAAGGGCAGAGCCCTCTCCTCTCTCAGACTTTGGCAGAGATGTGAGAGGCAGGACAGGACAGCTCACAATGGTGTGCATTGCCACCTCTGCCAGCAGGGCAGAGTCCTCTCCAGCATCCCTCTGGGCTGGCACAGTCCCCATGGTCACAGTCCTGATCCGGTGGGTTGCAGATGATGGGTAAAACCAACAAGGATGTGCAGTGGAAAAGGCTGAAGAAAATCCCAGCTGAACAGTCCCCACTGCCCTGAGAACATGGCAAGCCTGGTGATGACTTTGTAGTCAGTGGGCTATTGCAGTTATGTTTCCTGAGGTATTTATTAAGTAAAGATTGCAGAGGCCACAAACTTGCAGAAAAATTTGCACAAAATAACACAGAACGTGGTTTCACATTCTGGGATGAGAAATTGTCTTCTGGTTCTTCTGGCTTCCCACAGTTTTGGCTCCCTTCCATCTCCCAGTCCATGGCTGAGTCCTTGTCCCCATACCAGACTCCTGCTGACCTTCCTCTGGCTCCTGCATGGAGCTGCAGCCATGGCCTCTCCAGGCTCCCACAGTCCCTGCAGAGGTGCTTTAGATTGTGCACCCCTGCCTCCTTGGCTCCAAGGGTTTTGCAGGATGCACAGTCCCTTTTCCGACTTCCCACTCTTACAGGCAGCAGATTGTGGTGGGTTGGCTCCAGCTGGACACTAGGTGCCCACCAAAGCCTCTCTATCACTGCCCTCCTCAGCTGGACAGAGGACAAAAAATATTAAAAAAAGGTTCCTGCATTAAGATAAGGGCAAGGAGAGATCACCCACCTATTGCCATCACAGACAAAACAGACTTGATTGGGGGAAATTTGATTTATTGCCAATCAAATCAGAGTAAGGCAAAAAGAAATAAACCCAAATCTTAAACCTTCTACCCACCCCTTCTTTTTTCCTGAGCTCAACTTCACTGCTGATTTCTACACCTGTTTCCCCCCAGCAGTGCAGGGGGACAGGGTTGTGGTCCCTATCCCATGTTGCCTCTGCCACTGCTTCCTCCCCAGGGGGAGGACTCCTCACTCTTCCCCTGTTCCAGCATGGGTCCCTCCAGTAGGTCAGTCCTAGTGTGGGTCACAAGTCCTGCTACCACTGTCACCACTGGGCTTGGCCTTGGCCAGTGGTGNTTCTACCCACCCCTTCTTTTTTCCTGAGCTCAACTTCACTGCTGATTTCTACACCTGTTTCCCCCCAGCAGTGCAGGGGGACAGGGTTGTGGTCCCTATCCCATGTTGCCTCTGCCACTGCTTCCTCCCCAGGGGGAGGACTCCTCACTCTTCCCCTGTTCCAGCATGGGTCCCTCCAGTAGGTCAGTCCTAGTGTGGGTCACAAGTCCTGCTACCACTGTCACCACTGGGCTTGGCCTTGGCCAGTGGTGGCTCCATCATGGAGCCAGCTGGAATTGGTTCTGCTGCTCATGGGAGAGGCTTCCTGCAGCTTCTCAAAGCAGCCACCCCTGGAGCCTCCCTGCTACCAAAACCCCATGCAAATTCATGGACAGACGGATGGATGGATGGATGGATGGATGGATGGATGGATGGATGGATGGATGGATGGATGGATGGATGATGGATAGACAGATGGATGGATGAGTGGACAGACTGACTCTGGCTAGAGAACAAGTGTGGCATTTTGGGGTACATTTTCTGTGGTGATAACCACTCTTTAACCCATCCCTCCTGCCCTCCCACTCTCCTTTCCATTACACATTCAGGCTCATACCTGGCAGGTCCACATCACTCCCTCCAGAGGGAGGGTGCTCTGCTTCCCTGCGGGATCACTGCTTGGACCATCTGTCCTACATCAGGCTGGGCACATTCCCTCCCTGCTGCTGCTTCTCTCAGGAAGAGAAGTTAGTGAAGATTTATCATAGCACTAAACCTCAAATTGAGCACATTTGAAAGAAGAACAATTTATTCATCAAAAATATAGCTTCATTTTACCCACAATTATTCTCAAGTTAAAGCTCCATTCAGCAAGTATTTGGCTGAATAAACAGCAATTTTTTGTGTCTAAACCATCACATTTTTACATTCCATCACAAAAACAAGTGCAGGAGGACACAGCCCACCCAGTGATCATTTGGAAAGTTCTCTGGATTCTTTTTTTATTTCAAAGTGCTGTTTGGGGGTGATAGGGTGGGTGCAGCTCTTCCAGCCTCTGATCATTATGGAAGGACCAGTTGGGTCCTGTGGGGCAGAGCCACCACCACCAGCAATTCATTGGTTTTGAAATTAAAGAGAGAATCAAAAATAAAGACAGGTGGCTGCACAAACATGAACAGAACAACCTTGGGAGGATGCTTTTCTACCAACAACATCCCTCAGGAGGGCATCCCAAAGAAAAAATCAGTTATACTGGACTGGGGGAAGTTACTAAATGAGAGTATATGAGATATACAGCAGCTTAACTTCCTGCTGCAGAGGAACCACAAGACAACAGTAAAAGGCAAATATTGCTGCATCAGGAGCACTTTAGTGTCCTGAAAATCAAAAAAGAATCCTGTAAAAATGGGAATGAGGGTAAAAGGATGAGTATAAAGGGAAAGCTCAAGCACATGGGGGCAGAATGAGAAAGGGTAAGGAGAAGAGAGAGTTACAGCCAGTAAAGGGCATAAAAGGCAAGGAAATAAGTTCCAGAAGTATACTGGAAGTGCAATGAAAAGGAAAAAAGAGTCAGCATTCATGTCTTGTGATGGAAAGAACCAAAGGGATGCCACAGAGACACAAACAGTGACTTCCTCACCATGGCTGCACAGTGCAAGCCTGTAACCTGTGCCCAGAGCCATCACCAGTAGCAAGAGAAGCTCAGTGCATTGAGTAGTCAGGGATCAAGAGAAATTACACTGGAAAATGTAAGCAACCTCTGAACAATTAGAAGCAGATTGTGACAAATTTTGAAGGCTTAGGGAATCCTAGGAGAGTGCAGAAAAAGCATTTTGTCTGTAAAAAATAAAAATACATAAATAAAGGAAATAAAGAGTTTGGGGAGTTGCAGATCAGCCAAACTGGCTTCAGTTCCTTGAAAAATTTTGGAACAAATTATTGAACAATCCATTTGTAAGTACCAATACTGTGATAAAAATAAAGGATAAAAACCAGCCAACACAACTCTACTAGGAAAAAATGATGTCAGGGTGATCTAATTTCCCTCCTTGCCAAGGTTTTTGGTCTAATGGAGGAAGAAACGATGGATGTGATCCATTATGCAAAGCCTCTGGTGCATTCCCAGGAAAAGGCAGGGAAGTACAATCTGAGTGAAAACATGGGAGATGGGTAAAACTGAGAGCAATAGGTGCTCCAAGCAAAGCTGGGTGGATGACAGCAGGCACAAGGGGGGTGGCAGGTCTGTTCTCGTGGCCTGGATGCCTTTTATTCTCTTACAGCATGACAGGTGTACATGTCCAAACACAGGAGTGACACCTTTGTGGATCCCCGAGAGACCAGGGACCTCCAAACCCTGACAGACACTCAGTGGTGCCACACTTCCCTTGGGAAGGAGTGTAGAAGCTTCTTCAAAACATCTGCAAGTGAAAACAATTCCTCTTAACTGGACATTTCAGGTGATGGGAGGTGCATGGCTATGAGTAAAGCCCTGTTAAATATAGATATAGATATAGATATAGATATAGATATAGATATAGATATAGATATAGATATAGATATAGATATAGATATAGATATAGATATAGATATAGATGATAGATATAGATATAGATATATAGACATAGATCTATGGATACAGCTATAAATATAGATGATATAGATACAGATACAGATATAGATACAGATAGATGTAGATAGAGAGAGATACATATTCAGATGAAAATAATCTACTATTGTTATTTAATTCTGGATCACCACTCTGAAGGCCCCTGCCTGTTAAGCAATGACCAATAGCAGTGTCAGCTCTGTCACTCAGCTCTGGGGCAGCACGAGGGGAGCCTCAGGCAGCTGCCCTGCTACAGTGAGGTGCGATGCTGCAGGATGGAGCTCCCAGTTCAAACCAGTTCAGCATAGACCACCAGAAACCACCCCCACCCCAGAGAGCAGAGGGGTGAGCTCCAGCTCTGCCTTCTCATCAGAGCAGACAGTTCCAGAAGACCCCCCCAAAATCCTCCTCTCTGGGCAGACCCAAACAGCAAAAAGTATTTGAATCCACCCTATGACCTTTTCTTTCCTCCTTTTTTTCTGCCAAGACCAGAGAAAATACCCCATTTTGAGAACAAAATAGTGTAGAAAACCAAAATGACACAATCTTGGAGTTCAGTGTCATGTACAGCCCCTCAGCCTGAAGAGGTTTGACAGTTTGTACTGGGAAGAAAGTGCGATGCTGCAGCATTTCTTTGGAGAGGAAAAAAAAGAAAGAAAAAAGGATGGCTTTTATTTTTAGAAGTTTTAGCAGCCAAATTGTTGTCAGGCCGTCTGTGCTCTGCTGAGCATCACACTGTATTGGGCACAGCCAAGAAGAGCTTTCTCACAGAGCAAAATGTCATAATAAAACCAGGTTTCACCAGAATCCCAACACCCTTCATAGGAAAAATTACCGAATTTTGGACATAGATTTTTTTGTTGCCAGCATCTGTTTATGGGTGGAGAAATATGAGACTGGGCCTGAATTCCTGCTTTGTTTGGGAAAATGCCACATTTCCCTTTGGTGCCCTTTCGTCTAGACAAGTAAAGGAAGTCTGGGACAAGTTCTCTTCCATCTTCCACCACCACCCAGCTTTTCCCTTCATTGCTTCATTCCCATCCTCTGCAACTAGAGATGCTTCCAAAAGAAAACAAAACTGGATTCTTATTTCTCGTTGTTCTCTGGTCATGGACATTTGCCCTCTTCCAGGGCTTGACACTCTCACAACCAACTCACAGCTCTCTGAGGTTGGGGAACCTCTGGAGATGGTCCCGTGCCACTCCTGCTCAGGCATGGTCACCTAGAGCTGGATTCTCTGGGCTATAGCCCACAAGCTTTGGGATATCTCCAAGGATGGAGAGTACTGCTTCTCTCATGAGTGGTTTACCCATCTTCACAGCTCCTCCCTGGACTTGGTCCAGTAACCAGCATCTGTCTTGTACTGGGAAGCACAGCAGGCTGCAACACCCCAGATGCCACCATGTTTGTCTGTAAAACCAAACTGCTACCCCAGTAATTCCTGGCATCAGAGAGCCAGGCTGTGGGAGCTGTGACTGTCCCGGCAAGACATAAACCATGATTGTACCCACCCCTGTCCAGCTGTGACAGGGGCCAGGCTGGCAGATGGGCACATTGCAGTGTGGCCAAGGGGACTCTGAACTCTGGGAAAGGGCAGCCTTTGGGCCAGCACGAGGGTGGTTCTGTGAGTGCCAGAAGGAAACAGGCACAGGCAGGGGTAACATGAATTTTGCTACACCCACACATGTACCAGGGAGAATTTGTTGCATCGGGTTCTTCATAAATGCCAAGTCAGTGTGTGATGGATGAGCAGGGAGCTCCTCCCGGGATCTCTCCACAGCAGTTCTCGGGAGCAGCAATAAAACTCCATTGCCAGCTGGGCCAGGATGAGGTGTATGGGGGACTGTTACTGTGACACAGAGAGGAACACACAGCAACACACACAACAGGTGTTCAGGCAGAGAAGAAGAAAAGAAGTCCCTAGTTTATTGTTGACCTCGTATATATAAGTTTCTGGACAGTGAGCAGAGATTGGACAGAGAAGTTCCCACCTCTCCATCTCCACTGGTCACTTGAGAAGTCCATCAGGTGAGATCTTTTCACAAAGCAATGCAAACATGATTCTTGTTTATCTTACAATTCATGATAACTGACTCCACTGTACTAAAACAAATCAGAAGGCTTATTTTAAAAAAAAACAGGGGACAACCTGGAAAGGAGCCTTTCTGAGGAGCCCTGCACCAGCCAGACATCCCTGCGCAGGGTCAGACCTGATGGACCTGCCTTGGTCTTGCTGGGCACTGCTCCATGCACACAACCCTCCCATCCTCGGGACGTGTGTGTACCCCAATAAACACCCTTCTCTGCCCAAATCCCCCTCGTGTGCACCTCCAGGGATACACACAGACTCTCTGCACAGCCCTGCGTGTACTCATCCCTGCTCCCCAGCACCCCCCACCCCACACAGGCGCTGACACTGCTGGGGCTGGATGACAACACGCAGAGCAGGAGGGCTCGTTCAGAGAGCTGCCATACCCCGTAGCACATGAACAGGGGACAGCCCAGGTGTCCCCACGCCACCTGGCCCTCACAGCACCCTACAGGAGCCCTGGTGCAGGCAGGCAGTGAGGGAATAGGTGCAGCCATCCAAGGGCAGCCTCAGCGCTACCCACCTGGGACACTCACCCTGAGGCTCCCTGGGGACATTGTCCAGTCCCTGACACCTCGCAAATGCCACTCACACTATGGGAGAGCTGGACCCCGCTGCCCACTGCTCACCCTGCAGCCTGAAGAGCCTGGGCTGAGGCTGGAGGATAGATGCCAGTACACCTCAGCTAGAGAACAACTGGATAACTGGAGTTTCTGAGAGAACAGCTGGATAACTGGAGTTTTCATGAGAACCCCAGAGCTGTGCTGAGGGAGGGGTGGGGGGAGAGTGGGGCAGAGGCTGGAGGAGCCTGCGGTGCTGAGGCAGGAAAAATTCATGGGAGCAACCACTTCCAGAGCGGGCCAGACCCTGCGCTGGGGCTGGAGATACCCAAGGGAAGGGGACTGGGACAGCCTCACGAGCTCGCGGGGCCGGGGCCGGTCGGAGCCCGTGGTGCCGGTGCCGCTCCGAGCCCGTGGTGCCGGTGCCGGTGCTGCTCCGAGCCCGCGGTGCCGGTCCGAGCCCNCGGAGCCGGGAGCGCTCCAGGGACCCGCCCGTCCTGCCCTGGCAGGGACCCCTCCCACTGCCCCAGGCTGCTCCCAGCCTCAGTGTCCAGCCTGGCCTGGGGCACTGCCAGGGATCCAGGGGCAGCCACAGCTGCTCTGGGCACCCTGTGCCAGGGCTGCCCACCCTGCCAGGGAACAATTCCTGCCCAATATCCCACCCAGCCCTGCCCTCTGGCAGTGGGAGCCATTCCCTGTGTCCTGTCCTTCCATCCCTTGTCCCCACTCCCTCCCCATCTCTCCTGGAGCCCCTTCAGGCCCTGGCAGGGGCTCTGAGCAATCCCTGGAGCTTCTCTTCTCCAGGTGAGAACCCCCAGATTTCCAAGCCTGGCTCCAGAGCAGAGGGTCTCCAGCTCTTGGAGCATCTCTGTGGCCTCCACTGAACTCTCTCCAAAAGCTCCACCAGCACACCCAACCCACAGCCAGCCACAGCTCACCCTTCTGGCTGCTCCTGGCAGTCCCCTCAGCACAGGACAGCCAGGAAACGCTGCCACCACCACGTGCTCTACCCAAAATCATGTCCAAGATGTTGCATTGCTGTCTCAGGTGGGTGATGTGACTCAAGGAGGAGCAGGAGTATCTACTGAGGATCATGTCTGCATCATGGTGCTTTAAGCACCTCTGCTCTGGGACAAAAGCAAATCCACTGCCCCAGGGATGAGCAGTCCCTACCTGATCATGTACAGGCCCTGGTGTGTCTTTGGCCTCTCATCATCCTCTTGATGAAGGAACACAACCAGCAAAGCAGGGAACAAGGGACCTGTGCAGGCAGGTTTTGGAGCTTTATTTCTGTTTCTGGGTAAGAAACGCAAACCCAGAATCCATGGAAAAGGAGATGCCACAGTGCTCCCTGGAGGGAAGGAGAAGACAGCAACCCCACATCAAATTTGGTGATGACTTCTCCAAATTTACATCAGATCAGGTTCACCTCTCATCTTCAAATTGCTTTCTTTTTTACCTTGAATTTGCTTCTTTTCTTTTTTTTGGAAAAAAAATACCCAGAGCATAAAGACATCTTTTTATTAACACAAAAATCGTTTAAGCCCTTGGAATGGCTCAGATTTAATCTCCTTGTTTCTCCACAGGTGAATTTTGAGGCCTGTGGCATCAGCACTTGGGGACTTTCTCAGTGACTCATGGGGTCCCCAAGGAGTGCTGTGGTGTCCTTCCTGGTGCAGAGGAGCCCAGGACTCAGCACAGCCCATGAAGGTCCTTCTGCAGAGCTCCTCAAACCTTGCAGGGATGGGTTGGCATCCTCTGGCAAGACCCGAGTGGAAGAATTCACAGGAGGGAGATGGAGTCACAGCAGTCTCCAGCACGTCCCTTGTTCAAAGCATCCTCATGTGCATCCCAGAGCCAGATGCACAGATGCAGAGTAGCTCTTTGCTTTTGGTTTCCAGTAACCAGAGCTTGCAACAAGACCCCAGCTCCTCATTTCCATCAGGTGATTTTTCTGGGCTGTTTCAGGGTCGTTCTGGGGCTACCACAGACGTGCAGTGTCTGCTGTGGATAAGCAGCCAGAGGACCAAAGCCTCTGGTGGGC
Source organism: Sitta europaea (assembly GCA_013400255.1). Lineage (NCBI taxonomy): Eukaryota > Metazoa > Chordata > Aves > Passeriformes > Sittidae > Sitta > Sitta europaea. The sequence continues at coordinate 80,536 of VXBS01001970.1, forward strand.
TGATGGGAGAGCCATCCCCACAGGATGTAAGGCCACTGCAGCATCTGCTTCTGAAATATCCACAGCTCCAGAGGAAAAAAAAAACCACCAACAACAAAAAAAACTTGGGAAAACCCAGAGAAAGTCACATGTGGTGGTGTTAACATCACCTCTTACACAGGCAGAGCCTGACCTGGCTGGAGCAGAGCTTTAGAGGCTCTCCAATGCACAGAGGAAAAATGTCAGCACAAGGAAAAACCTTTGTTGGATCTTTTTGCCAAGTCCCACCTGGATTCTGTCCAACTTTACCCTTTAGGCTTGAAATTTTCCATCCCAAAGTATTTTTCTTTCCAAATTCCAATGCAAAGAGCCACAGCCAGAGGGTCAAGAAGCTGGGGCAGCCAAACATCCTGAGATCTGCTGGGGGGATACTGCCCTTCTCTGGCAGATGAGGATTTGGAAAGAGAGCATGCTTCTTCCAGCTGTATCAGCAGCTCTAATGAAAGAAAATTACTTTGGACCCTCATTAAGAAAAAAAAATCTGTCATTCCAGTGGAAAGCTGTCATGTAGCCAGCTTGAGAAACAGGGTCTTGAGAGTGTTGACTTCTCCTGTCTCCAGGAAAATCTGTGGAAATTTGGCTGGTGATGTTGAAAAACTATTTGAGTTCTCACAGAGTCAAGGTGTGAGTTCTGGAGACAGCTGCTAGCACTGCTGTCCCAGGCCCAGTGTCCACTGGCAGAGCATCCTCTAGAGCTCTGGAGGGCCTCTGTCCTGTGTTCTCCCCTGTTCTGGGGTGCCTGTCACAACAGGGGGACAGCAGGAATGGGTCTCAGCAAGGTGAGCCTCCCCTGTGGATGCCATGGCTTGAATCCCTCTGAGAAGGGATGGTCCCTTTGATACTTCCCTTGGGCAAAGAATTAAAAAATTACCCATAAAAATTCAACTGGAAGAAACATTGAATGAGCAAAATGAAGCCACACAATTACCAGAGTGAAAGATTCAGCCTTGAAAAAAAATAAAATAAAATAAAAAGGGGGAAAAACCTATGAGTAGGCCAGCAAGGCTCTTCAGCCCATGCAGTGAGCAAGGACCCATGGGTTTGGATGTGGAGTTCAGGGCTCTCTGAGCATCCCCTGGCCCTGTGATGTCCATCCCAGCTCTAGGGCAGGGACTGGCTGAGCTCACAGGACAGAGGCCACAGGGGACGTGGAGGAGGAGGGAAACACAGCAGACATGGAGCCCGGACAGGAGCAGATGGAGATGGAGAGTGGTGTCCAGCTGATCTGTCAAGTGACAGATGGCCTTCATGCTGGCCAGGGAGGGAGGCAGGACCAGTGCTGCCAGCCAGCAACTCCAGCCACTCTTCCATTTTTCTCCTTAATTTGTCTCAGCCCCTGTATTCCCTCGCCGTGCTGTGCTCAGCTGCGCAGAGGTTGTGGTGCTTGTGGGAGGGCTGGAGACCACAGGGCTCTCAAATACCCCCTCTCCATCTCCAGGACATGACAAGACATTCCTGACACAAGAACCCAAACTCGGAGAGATGAAACAACCACAGAAAATAAATCTATTTTCAATTCTGTTTTCTATTTTCTTTTCTCTTTTTAGTCTTTTTGGGAACTTGCACACCTTCTCTGGAACAGGAGAATAAGGGAAAAGCATGAAGGTTCCCACAAAGTATTTGTCCATGTAAAGGAAGGTGGAAAACAACAAGAAAGACAGAAGGAAAGACAGAAAGACAGAAAGAAAGACAGAAAGAAAGAAACCAGAACAGCTTTTTCCCTTCCCTACATACAGTTCAGGAGTACTAGGGAAAAATTAACATTTTTCTTGCCATTTTGTTCCACTGGAAGAGAAGTCCAAGTGCCCCTCAGTGCCACCTGCTTCCAATTATATACACAGAAAGTTAAGAAGCAAAACCAAGTGACACTTGGAAAAAACAAATATCCATCAGTTGTGAGCTGGGACCTGAACTGAACCAGCCTGAAACCTCCTCTGGCCAGGAGCTGTCTCTGGCAGGGGCCATCCAGGCTCTGTGGCCACCAGGCCCTCTTGGGAGCTGCAGGTGCCCTCGAATCAATCAGGTTTTGTTGTGAGACAGCTCTGTTTCCAGAGGCTCAGTAATCAAGAGCCTATTTTCAGAGAAATGAGCCACTGCATTAATCAATAAGGAGCAGCTAGCTCCTCAAGGGTAAGGGGCTTCAAGTTGCCCTGCTGCAGCCTCAGGAGCTTGTCCCCTTGTCAACCATGATGTGTGGTTGCCCCCAGGTGCTGCAGGGAGCGCTGCCCCACGTCCCTACCTTGTTGGGGTCCCACAGGGTGCCTGGGATCTTTGGCTCCATTTGCCTTCCCAGGGAATGCTCCTGGCAGGCAAAGGCTGCAAAAAGTAGAGGAACATCACCTGGGAGGGGTCTGGGAGGACGCCTCTGGCCAGCTGGACTAGGAGCAGCTGGTTCAGGTCTCAGCAGTAGCTCTTGGGGGACAGGAGGGGCACAGCCATCCCCACCACATGCTCCTGCTGTCCCTGCCAGGGCTGGCTCCTTCTGCCTCCCACCATCTCCTGCACACCCCTGGTCTGCCCAGGAAGAAGAACCAAGCCGCCCCTTTCCTGAGAATGTTCCCCTAGCACGAGGTGTTTAAATCATTTACAAAGGGCTAAACTAGAGCTGGCTCCCTTCCAGGCACTCTGGCATCCAGGCTCTGTAAACAACTCACCCGCCAAGGGAGTCAGCTGGGAAAAAAGGCTTTTCATGTCCATTCCCCAGGCTCCACTTCCACAGAAACCTTCCAGCATGATCCTTTCTCAGCTGTTACAGCAGCAAAATTGTTACAGGTCTTCACTGATGTTGCTATCCCCCAAGCACACTTGTGGACATCTCACATTACTCCCTTCTGCCAGTGGATACAGAGAAGGACTCTGCAAAAAAAAGTCATTGATGTGGTAAGTTTGATTTGTCTTTCCATGCCTTGGATATTTCCTAGGTTCCCTTTCAGAAGCAATTTATTTTTTTAATAGCATTGACCTTTATGGAGACAGGAATTCACCTGGGTATTTTCTCATGGCTGCTGAGCCACACCCAGGAACTCACAGGAAAAATCAAGAGGACGTTTATTTCTTAGGCTGCAAGTGATTCACCAAAAATCTCTGGGATACAAGTGGGAAATGCCAGGGATCAGAACAAAGCCCAGCTTTCCCTACCATTCTGGGAGAGCAAGGTCTGGGCCGGCCAGGATATCAGCTTCTAGAGGAGCTACCCAGCATCTGTTTCCTCTGCAGGGTCTGAGGCAGCTCTTAGCTGCTCTCTCCAAGGCCCCAGCCCGAAAGAACGCCCTAGGAGCTGGAGCTCCCACCCTGTGATTCCCCAGGTGACCAGCAGGTTCCCAAAACTCCTACTCTGGTCCCACGGAGGCAGGACACTGAATGCTGCTGCCTCACCTGCCTGTGCTGCAGCTGGATGGGGATCCCCTCTAACCCTGCTCGATCAGCTGAACCTCCTGGGGCCTCTGCAGCACCAAGAGCAAGGGGAAGGATGCAGTTTCCTGGTTCCGCAGCTGTGAGAAGGAAGGCTGGTTCCTCCATCCTGCTGCCTGAGTGTGGTCCATACTGAGGCACAAGTCAGAGCCACCCCCAAGAGGGTGTCACTGAGGCTGACAGGGTGCTTGTGGGGGTCAGAGAGTACCAAACACACCCCATCCTAAGGATGGGAGCTCCTGTGCACCCCACAGGGGTTTATCCCCTCAGAGTGGGCAGTAGCAGATCTGGAGTTCTCCCTGAAGAGTTGCACAGAGGGAGATGAAGCCTCTTGTGAAGAAAAATAACCCCCTACAAAGATGAGAACCCACAGGTGGCTGCAATATGAGAAGTGCCATCCTCAAGTCCACCTTCTCCTGGATTTTGCCAGTGGATCCACATCAGACTCTGACCAACCCAGCTCCTGCCATCCCATCCTGCTGCTCCAAGGGGCACTTATGGCAGAGCCAGATGCCAGCTGAGGATCCACCCTGCTCCTACAGGGTGCAGGTGTCCCTCCTGCATGCTGGCCTGCAGTGGGAGTGATTTGGTAGTGCAGCTGCTGGGCACAAGACAGGCATATGGTCAGTGAGAAACACCTGACAGAGGAGGATCTGAGTCAGCACTCTCCAAGGAAACCTCAGAGGAGCAATGCTGGAAGCACAGAGTGATGGGGCAGCAGGGCTGCAAGGTTCACAGAGCTGTAAGACAGTGAGGACAGAGCTCCAGCCCCAAGGATGGGGCAGGCTCACCCCTAACCTGGAACTGGGCTGGAGGAAGAGGAAGATGAGGAAGGCTGGAACCACACCCAGGAAGCAGAGCCAGCAGTTTCCAGGTCCTGTGCCCTGGCCCACTTCTTCCACGAGGCAGGAGGAGTGATCACCCCACAGTTCTCCTTCCCAGATGCTGAGAGTGGCTGCTGCTACTCCTTGCCATCTGTGGTGTCAAAGAAGCCTCTGCTGAGAGCTGGCCCATGAAATATGCATAGCGTGGCCTCCCCTTCTAAACTGCATCTCCTCCCATGCCAAATTCCCTCCTTGCCTATTTGTCTCACATTCAAATGTTTCTTCACATTTTATGGCTCCTCAAGCCATCCATAACAGCTTCTTCTGGATTTATTCCCATCGCTGGTGCAGGCAAGAGTGCCCAAGGGAGGACTCAGATGTGTGCTATCCAGCCTCAGCCACGCTCCCCCTGTGGGATAGAGCAGCCTGGTTGTGTCTGTGATGTGTGTTCCAGCCATGGGCTGCACTGAGCTTCCCATGCCATCTGCAGCCACCATGAGCAGGGACCAGCCCCTCTGTGCCAGCAGCACCTGCCTGGGCATGGTGAGGACAGGGACAGTGGCCTCGAGGACATAATGTCACAGCCACGGGGAATTAGGAGCTGATCAGTGCTCTGCAATGCCACGGTGACCCATGAGGGCTTGGTACAGTCCCCACAGCAGCCTGGATCATCCCTTATTGGTCTCCTTGCCACTCCCAGCTCAGATTTCCTCTGCTTCGGGTACCACCACCCTGAGAGAAACCCCATCGCATTTCACTTCCATCAAAAAGTGACTTTTAAACATTTCTTCTCTGAGTTTGGGTCTGAGACTATAGTTTCTTCAGAAATTCAGACCTGGTTTTGCACCCAGCTGGATGCTGCAGGGCTGCAGCTCTGCTGGTACAGCAGGCAGGACTTGGAAGCTTTCCCTGCTAAGAACAGGCAAGTGTTTCCCAGAGGTGACTGGTGCCATTAGAGCCTTTAAAGGGAATTTTCTCTGAGGCAATTGGCTGAGAAACAATATTTGAACTGCATCCCAAGAATTCACATGAGTAGTCTCATCACGGCGAGGAACTTTGGGTGAATTATTATTATCTCTAAATGACACAGAAGAGTTAGGACAGGGAATGTTTTGAAGGAAGTGGATGCTTTTCCAGAGCTTTGTACCCAGCTCTGTCAGAGGCAATACCACTGTCTGGCTGTCTCCGTGGAAGGACAAGATGTTCCCAAAGAAAACCTTACAAATAAGCTCAGGGAATCCCCGTGGTTTCACTGCCAGTTACAGCAATGTCCGTGTTGGGGAGGGCAGGAAAAAACAATTGCAGGAACGAATTTTTCCATCTCCTGTCTGCGCTGAGCATTCCCAGCACAAGATGTCACTGAGGAGCTGGATTTGGACAGCTCTGCTTCAGCCCGGAGTCATCCTCCGGGAGCCACTGGAAACTGGGCTGGAGAGGTGGGCACGGAGAAGGAGCATGGTCCCAGAGAGAGGACGTGGACACAGACAAGGGATGAAGGCACAGAGAAGGGACATGGGCACAGAGAAAGTATGTAGCTGTGATGCTGCTGTGAAACAATCCGGCGAAAAGGAAGAGAAGGACCTGATCTCCCAGGCCAAGACTCGGGAGCGTTTCTGGCCACAGGGTGTCAGGGAGATGCTCGGTAATCTCCGGAGCTCAGCACTGGGTGTGCCAGGGAGGAACAGCTCAGGCAAAAAAATACAAGCACTCAACCTGCCTTGGAAGATTCCGAGGTCCTACCAGCCCTCTCTGGGGCTCCCGGGAACAGGCAAAGCCCAACAGCCCCAGCCTGTGGCGAGGGAGCCAAGTCTGCTTCCTCAAGCAACCCAAACACCCATGGACCCTGACCAAATGAGTGAGGATTCAGCTGAAACCCCCAAAGTGTTCACGCAGACATCAGGAGAAGCAAGTACAGGGGCTTGAAATGTCTCTCCCGTGACAGGTCCCACAGGTCTGAGACCCCTTCTCCAAGTGTTTTCAGCTCCACAGGCTGAACATACCACAGCATGCCCCAGGGATGTCTACGAGGGAACAAGCACCCTTTGAGGCACGCTTTGGCCCTTCCTTAGGCTGTGCTGAGCAGTCAGTAGCCCCTTGGCCTGGCAGGGTTAGCCCTGGTGCTCCTCTCAGGTCCCCTTCAGGGACCACTTCAAGGCTCCCGTGGGACCTTCATCATTTTCCCAAGGGCTCCTCCAAGGCCATGAGGTCCTGTTTGCCCTGCTCCCAGCACTGCTTCAAGAGTTCCCTTCAGGCCCCACCCAGGGCTCCCCTCGAGCCGCACTTGCCCCTCCAAGCCCTTCCTGGGGCTTCCGGGAAGGAAGGTGCCCCCGGCACCGGCTGCTTCAAGAGGATGGGAAGGGGGAAGGCACCGGGCAGGGGGCTGAGGGAGCAGGGTGCGCTGGACAGGGTGGCTCCAGTCCTGGTGCTGGCCCCGGTGACCTTGCCAGTCCCGGTTCCTATCCCCTACCCGGTATCTATTCCAGCGTCGGTCTTGGTCGCCGTCCCGGTCCTGACCGCAGCTCCGGTCCCCATGCCAATCTCGGTGCCGGTGCTGGTCCCGGTCCCGCTGCCGGTCTCTGTCCTCGTGTCGCTGCCAGTTCCGGCATCGGTCCCAATCCCAGTTCCCATCCCCGTGGCGACGCTGATGCCTGTCTCGGTGCCAACGCCAGTCCCATTGCCAGTGCCGGGGCGCGGGGCCGGTTCCGACGGCAGCACGGCGCGGCCACAGGCGG
>VXBS01001971.1:0-82199 GCA_013400255.1 Sitta europaea
CACCCACCCACCCTTCTTCTTCTGAAAATATCAGATGTGGATGTAATCCTCTCAGGGGAACCAACATCTCTCTGTTTATCTGTCTTAATTAAACTGTTTGTTAATTCTTGGGGATAAAGAAGGGGAAAGGAAAAAAAAAAAAAACCATTATTCAGCTCCTATAGTTTAATGGATTTTTAACAACGACAGATTGAAAAGCAGCAAAAATAAATAATACAGTTGTTAAAACTAATAATGGAACAAAGGTAAAAAGACATCCCTGTAGGCTGGGAGAAGCATTAACACAAACAGGCAAATCCCAACAACCCTGCAATCAAAGAGTAGCCAGCTTTCTTGTTTTCCCACCGATGGTCTGACAATTAATAGCCCATTTGCAAGAACATCACAGGAGTTCGGGGCACTGAGGGAGGAGAAAAATCCCAAGGGTTTGAAATTGCAGCAGGTAGGTGGTGGAAGTTGGATTTAACTGCGGATTAGGTGTGAAATTTTGGTAATAAATTATAAATGATGGGTGGCTGTATCTCTTGCCAAAGGGGCAGGGGGAGAGGTGAGGAAGGGAAAGGGGGCGGGAAGAAATAATTTGAGATTTTTGGGGGGGATTGGTTTTGCAGAGAGCAGGGATCAGGTGATTTCCATGGATAAGGGAGATCTGCCCCCAGCACACGGGGCTGGAGACCTGCAGAGCTCCCGCTGACCTCCCAAGGGGAGGAGGAGGAAAATGAGCAAGAAAGGAAACAGAAAAGCTTGTTTTCCATAAGAAAACCTATTCCAATGGGACAAGGAGGGCAAGTCCAGGAGGAAAATGAGCAAGAAAGGAAACAGGAAAGCTTATTCTCCATGTGAAAACCTATGTCCCAAAACCTTTGGAGGCAGGAAAAGCCAAGAGAGTAGAGAGGGGATTTCAGGGATGGGGCCAAGCTCGTTGGCCAGAGGAGCCCATGGGATTCTCAGCCAGGCTGGGCGGTGGAGGTGGCCGTGTCCCTGGGTGCCACAGGGACAGATCCTTGTCCTGGGAGCTCCCTGGCTGCAGAGGGACTGAGCAGGACCGGGACATGGGGACCAATGTCTCCACTCGTGCCAGGAGGCTCCTGAGAGCAGCAGGAGGAGCAAGCACCAGCCAGGTCCCAGAGCTGCCAGAATCCTTGGAGGGATGAGTGGGAATTGGGCAAAATTTTCTGCAAATGACTCAAATGCCATGAAATAAAGCCCACAAGCAAGGACAGAGAGAGACAGCGGAGCAGAAACCTTTCTACTCCAGCCCTGCCTGCCCCAGACACTTTGAGCTTTCTCCATTTGAAAGTGAAATTTCTAATTTTATTCAAATAAAGCCTGGCTTTCTTGTGTTTAAAAGACTTTTGGTCTTTGGGGATCTCGCTGTAGGTGATGGCTTCAGCAGATCCACTTCAAAGCTTGGGTGGATTCGGTGTCCTATCAGAGCAGACACTAATTAGTGAAGCTGGGCCCAATTCCTGTGGGACAGAGCCCAGCAGATACAATGGCATTATACTGGAATTAGTCCCCTAAACCAAAAGAGTAAACCTGCACAGGCAGAGCTCCATGGCAAATTTCCAGTCGATTCCAGTAAATATAGGATTGTGACTTAATGAAGAGATTGTAGAAAAAAACCCCAAAAATCCCCAACTTGTGATTATTCTCAGATTGGAAAGAAAAAGATCTGGAGCTTTTATGTATCAGAAGGAGAAGGAAATGTTTGCTTAACAGCTCACAGCATTGAGAATAATAAGGCATTCTTGTATTTGCTCAATGTAAAAGAAAGCAGGAGATGTGTAATGTGTGTATATAAACATATAAAAATGGGATTCCTCACATACAGAAGAGGAGGGGGAAAAGTAGGAATAATCTGTGAGAGGAAACAGGTGGGCAAAAATGGTACACAGCAGAATAAACTCTTTATTTGCCAATTGGAATGTGTGGTATTGCTGCTGCTGTCAGATGCATTCAGCATTTGCTAGTCCATTAGAAGAGAAAACGAAGAGCATCTGTCTTAAAACTTCCAAACAGGAACAGCAAGCCCTGAAAGTTTGTGCTTTGATACCTTTGCTTCCCCACCCCTCAGCAAGCAATTGCAAATTGGAATGTCTGAGATGTCCTTGCTGTGGCCAGGCTTCCCAGCTCCTTGCAGGCTCGTAAGGAGATGGATTTGTTGATAGATTTTAGGAGGAGGTCGTGTTTGGAAGGAGGAATTGGATGCTGAGCTTTTGTTGTGATAGCTCTAAGACTCTGTGTTTTGGCTTCGAGTTCTAAGACTCCATTTGAAGAAGGGGGAAGAAAGGAGAGAAACCAGCAGAAATTATTCAGGTGTCAAACAAAAGCTTCTTCCAAGAATAAGATTTATTTCACTCGGTAACCCCTTGCCAGAAGTTTGTGTTTTTGGGAAATGAAAATTTCTGTCTTGGTGGTATTAGTAAAGCAAAACCAGCTGAGCACATTCAAACAATGGACAGAGTACGTCTGCTAATTTTGAATTTTCTGGCTTTTGTCACTGTATGTCACAACCATAATTATTATTTAAACAAAGAGGTGAACTGCAAAACAGAAATGAAACTTAAGCTGAGAAATGCTCTATGTAAGAAAAGTTCCTGCTCACTCCAGCAAAACTCCAGCACAGCTCCGTGTTTTAATTTATCCCTGCTTAAAATTCTGCATCTGCCATCTGCAATTACCCCAATGAAATGTTTATTTACCAGTGAAAAATAAGTTTATGTGGTGGTTTTTGGGGAATTTGGGCACTTTCAGAGATTGAATGAGGGGCAGAGAATTACTGTGTTGGCAGAGACACTGGTGCTCACCTGAGAACATGGGCCAGTGCCAGGGATATTTCCTCCTGTCTTCCAGTTGGCAGTTTCCCTTTTTCCAGTCAATGTGGAGCAGGGTTTTGTGTTTCTCCAGTCTGGGCAACTTCACATTTTAACTAAATTGTAGTAGAGTTCTTTTTTTTTTATTTTTAAATGCAACAGAATAACCCACCTATAACAGCATATTAAAAAAAGAATAAAAATCTATGTAAATGAAACCTTTTCTCTGAAACTGGTTATTTGGGATAAAAAAACTTTGCAACTGGCTTGACATTGGCTTTCTGGCACAGCCAGGTTTGCTGTTGGGACTGCTGGTGGTCTGCACTGCTTGCTCCTCTCACATTTTGGGGATGTTGGTGAGAATTGGTCAAGCTGCTGCAGGTTACAATCCAGTTTTTTTGTTCCTACCCTGCAAGTCCAGGGCTGTTTCTAGCAGGCAGGCATCTCTGTAGAGTGTTTCATTTGTGAGATTAGTTCCTCATCTGTAAAGTCTTGTGCATATTAAAACTAAGGTTAAATTAGAGTGAATACTTCCTTTTAATGTGCTACACCAGGACAAAGTAACTCCTATTTTCACTTTTCAGCAGTAACAAGGTGTGATATTTTGCTGCTGATCTTTTTTGTGTAAGGATTTTTATTAGAAACATTAGGGGAAGTGCAATGGAAAGCTTGAAGCAGGGAATCACATCACCTTTCAAATACTTCCTCATCTATAGTGTTATAAAAAGATAAAGGGGCTTTTAAAACTAGGTATATTTAACCTCTGTTAAATATATATTTATAATACACATAAATATCTTACAATAAATATAAATATCTTTATATTTTATAAAGAACTTTTTTTTTTTCTTTTTGTCCCAGCAATTTTTCTTTTTTTTTGCTGGGAAAGCAGAGCACAACTAAAAATTTGAGAGTCCTGGCCTGGGTTTGGTTCTTGACCTGGGAAATGTAGGGTTACTTCTGTGTGCAAGCAGTGGAGTTTGGGGATGGATTAGACACAGGATCTGCTTCAGGAATCATCACATAATGACATTAAGCCTTCCTTAACTGGACAATAGTGTGGCCTTTGGGCAGTGTTGTAAAAGCTATTCTTACCTCTGTGAAAACACCATTTTTGCTTTTTTCTGAGGTGTGTGTTCAAATAAGATTTTAAATGTCCTAACCCAGGATCCTGCACGATGACAAAAAATGCTATTGGTAACAGCAGGGGATGTGATATTAAGTGATGTTCATAGCCTTGAATCTCTGTTGCATTTCCCTTTCTTTTTATCTCTGGAACAAACTAGAAAGGCTTTGGCAAGGCAGGACCTTACAACATCAAACCCTCCCAGAGGCAGATTCCCACAAAGTGCTTGCACAGCACAGAAAGTTTAAGTGCTGGCACTGAGACAGGTTCGTGTGGTACAGAAGAATTCTGATATTTGAATGTTTCTATCTTGCAAGCCTTTAGATGTCAAGCTTTAAGTGGAGTTGACTGTTTATCCCAGTTGATTTTGACTAGTGACGCCTTCCAGGTTGGAGGGCGCTCCCTTCACTCTGTTTCCCATCAGCACTCCTTGACTACTGGCATGTGGTGCCAATTTGTTCCTTCTGTACAGAGAAGAAAAGAAGTTTGGATTTAATTTTAAGCCTTGACACGAGGTTTAATTTGCTAAAAAGGGGAGCTGTGCCATTGTAAATCTTGGAGGAGACACCAAGGTTGCAAAAATTGTCAGCCCAATCTGTTTTGAGCACCATTTCAGACGTTGTATTAAAGGAACAATATTCCTTTTCACAGCTTGTTCAGCAGTGTCAAACCACACAGGTTAGAGTGGAGCTGGCTATTTATTGTACTTTTGATTGCTTTCTGATCAAGCTTTTATGCTAGGAGGGAAATTTACGTGCTGGAAATGATTTATCAATACTATGGATGGGAGAGAAAAAAGTTGTTTTTTTTCAGGTGAGTTAAGCTCAAAGCACAGCAGCTTAAGGCTTTGCCAGAGAGATCCATAGAAAGAATGAAATCCCTTTACTATTAAAATCTCCCAGAATTACAGAATAATCACGTGGTGGGTGTGCTAGCATGATTTTGGGAAGGAAACTGGTAGAACATGATGCTGGCACTCAAGCACTGGTTTATTCCTGGTGTTGGCTCAGACCACACTCAGCTCCAGAGGCTCTTTGGCCCCATGTGTAGATTCTGATCTTGCCCAGGATGATGTAAATGGTCCCTCTTTCCTTACTGCTTACATTGCAGGAGAGGAGAGGCTTTAGCATGGAACTCCACATCTCTGCTGACAATGTGAATTTGGTCATTGACTTCAGGTCAGGGTTTCAGCCTCTCTCCTAATTCTTTGTAAATGTTTTCTGAGCCATGATGATATTACCAGGGAAGGGCAGTATGACGTGATGGGATTTGGTAAATATTTATTTCAGCTAGTCTGGCTTTTAAAAAAATAATCATTTGGAGCTGGTTAAAACCCAGAAAATTCAAAGTATACCAGCAAAGCTCTAATACATTAATGTATACTAAACCCTACACAGTATCTTACTTCAGACCTTTTTTATCTTGCTTTTTAAGAAATGGATGTCTGACCCAATAGTTCATTTATGCTCATCCGTCAGAGAAGTCCTTTTTATTTCTTGGATTAAGTGCTACAGACCTAATAAATCATTGCTGCTCTTCTGGCACCATCCCAGCTCATGTTGTCAATCTGGCCAGTGTGCATGTGTAATGTTTTAAATTCTGCAAACCAGCAAGTTTTTGTCAACTTTAACTCTATGCCCTGTGGAGGAATGAGAGGTGTGCCATGAGCTGCACAGTTTAGGGGAAACATTGGTTTGGGGCATTTAGAACTGGCATGAAATGGGACCTGGTTCTGAATTTGCAATAGAATTTTTTTCTTTTTAACAAAACAAGCACTGCTAAGCCCTTTGCCAAAACAGAAGGGAATGTAGATCCCATTTTCTCCAGGTAGAACTGGGGAGGGTGGCAGCCAGGGGGTGTCCCTGTGAGAGCTTAGGAGCCCATGGGGCAGCAGAAGTGTGCAACTCTCATCTGTGCAACTCAAATATCCTCTCTTACACCCCTGAGCACAAGAATTTGGGATTTTTCCTGGGCTGAAGCCCGTGCCCTGTGCTGTACATCATATCCCTGTTCCAGATGATGGGATTTATGGAGAGGAGGTGTTGGGTGCTTTGCAGGGAGCTGTGTATCCAGTTTATCTGTGCTCAGCTCCTGACTTGTCAGCTCTGCCTCCCAGATCTTTCCCTCCTGGTTTTTATAGCAGGATGTTTGCTGAAGGTGAGGGAGGAGTGCAGTTAGATCCACCTCTCCAGTTACTCTTCCTGCTGCTAACTCCTTAGTGGAAGATCCAATTAACCCTTGAGTCAGACATCCTGATTTTTTAGTTGGTCAGAAATCCTGATTTCTGAGTTGCAGCTATCACTGGTGCCTTTTGATAGTTTTGATTAAGGAGAGTGTTTTAATCACACACAACAAATAGTATTTATAAACAATATGCCACATGTGAAATTCAACCTGAATTTATGGTGCCCTACAATATTTCAGTGAAGATGGGTACTGCAGAGATTCAGCTGTGATCCATCATCTTTCTAGAGCTAAGCTGACTACAAGAAGCTTTCTGCTCACGAGCAGCACATGTTTATTTTATTCAATGATGGCACCACGGGTTTCAGTGCGTGGAGGAGTCTGTGTCCAGCTGATCTAGAAACCAGCCTCAGATCTGAGCCTGAGCAAACCCGGGGTCAGCTGCTGCTGAGAGCAGCCTGATGACCCAGGCCAGCCCTCCCTGGAGGCCAGGCACAGGATTTAAGTCAGCTGCCAAAATCCAGCTGGAGCCCTGGGAGCTCTCACCTCTCCCTGCCCGCCAGCAGCAGGAGATGCTGTTAGAGAAGGGGGGTTTCTCCTAGAAGGAGACCTCTCCAAGCTTCCTTCTCATTCCAGTTGTCCTAAGAATTCCATTTAGGGCAAGGCAACAACTCTGTTTGGGACTGGAGTGATCTGCAGGGTCCGGTGATGAGGCAAAACGTTGTTTACCTGCAACAAACAGAGAAATCCTCTCCCATGTGAGTGCCAGGAATGTCTCAGGCATCCTCTGCTGGTCCACACAGACAAATTGCATTCAGAGGCACGCAGTGTTTGTGCAATTAATCAAGCCTGTTCTGAAGCCAGAATAATTTGGAAAGATGACCATTTATAGAAGATTTGTTGTTTGCCGGCCGCAGTTACAATCATCCACGAGAACAGATAGGTCAGATTTATTTAAGTTGCTTTTTTTGGTAAAAGCAGTATATTCTGTTAAAATTGGCCAGGGAAAAGATTTGTTTCCATGTGGGTGTGTATTTCAACGCCGTGGAAAAATGGTTATTTCATAAGCTCGAGCATCAATCTTTGGATTTACACAAATTTAAAATTATATTCCTAAGAGTTTGTAGTGGGAGCCAAGAGTTATTTGCTGGTTATTAATCTTTCTCCCCTATCCAAAAAACATCCCCAAACTTTGTTTAGCTGTACAGTCTCTTCAGACTGTTGATTGTACTGTACTGGGGCTGAGAATGTCGGAGTTTATGTAACCAGTCCCTCTGTTTAAATTTCAGTGACAGATCTTTTCATTTTGTTTACAGCCAAATAACAATGCAAACGTGTCACGCCACGCGGTGTGCGGCCGTCAGAAAGGGCACCCACCGAACTGATTCCTTGATCTTATCCTCTTAAAAACTTATTAAAAGCATTTCATTGTTGTGTGCTGGCTATTAGTGAGCAAAAATAAGCTTTCCCTATTTACACAAGGATGATGGCCAGTGCCTGTGTCTTGTGGGTTATTGGTTGTTTGGTTAATCACAAAGCTGTGTTATTGCAGCCTGTTTGGAGTTTGCAGCTATCCAGAAAAGCCACACATGGCACAACGGCCAAATGTTTCGCTGCAAACCCAAATACTCCAGTATGATCATATCTTTAATCTGTTTATAGCCTTGCAATATTTAAATTGCTAGCATGGCTTTGATTATAAACTTTTACGTAGATATCTCCACGCTGGAGGATTTGGTGATGCGAGCGGCAGTGCGAGGCAGCTTTCTGGGCATAATTAATGCTAAGTGTTAATTTGCAAGTGAATTCCTAGAGTCTCTTCTGGCTTTCCCATCTGGTCCTTATCATGCAAAGATGTCCAGTCAGCAGTGTTCAAGTTGTTGGCAAAATTCTTCCCCAGCATCTCCAGGCACAGAAAAGTCTCCCTCTATATCCTCGATGAGGTTTCCCAACTTCCCCAACTTCTGTTTGCTCTTAAGGAAAGTATAACAACTCCCAGTTGCTATAATATAATTAATGTCAGTGTTTCCCTAGGATTTTAGCAGATTTTTGAGGTAGCTAATGACGCAGGCTTAGCTTAGGCTTTATTTTTGCCTCCAGGATAAAACCAGGAGGCAAAAATCCTAAAATCCTGTTCAGAAATTCCTCAGTCTCTGTATCAAAAATGGTTGAGTGTTTTCCTTCCACTGCTCTGCCTGTGGTGTGGAGAACTGAGCAGTTATTCAGGAATGATGTTCCTCTTGTGCTTGTTTCTGGTGTCCAGCCTAAACTCAGTCAGTTTATAGCTGTTTATACCCATGCCAAGACTAAAATCTCTTCTTTGATTACCTTTCTATCCTGAGCAGTCATGTTCCTCACCCACTACTGTTTTTCTAGGATGGATGTGCCACCTTGAACTTGTATTTTGTGTAACTATACTTAATTCCAGTTATTAATCTGATCAAGGACACATGACACATTGATAGGACATATTTCCACCTTTCTGGGTATGGATGGATTTTTATATATCATCAGCAAACTTCACACTCCTCTTTAAGGCAAAATCATAAATGAAATGTAAAGGCTTATTTTAAAAGTCATATTCAAGGAAATTCCCCAGTATCTCTCCTCCAACTCAAGAGCACAACGTACTGAAGTTGGTACTTCATATTGTTTATTTTTCACTCTTGTTTTGCTGCTTTCTGCCTCATTTTTCTTCCTTCCACCTCAATTTCTCTGCAGTGAGTGCTGTGTTTACAAGAGACTTTCATGGTTCTTACAGGGTTGACTATCACTGTCTCATAAAAACATTAGCCATTTCTCTCTCTTTTTGCAGAAATAAGAGTGTAAGGTTAGCATATGTTTAACATTCCCCAGATAAATATGTATTTTTCTTTTTTTATTCCTCACTTAGAATTTTCTTTTTAAGCGTGAAATTCAGTGACTTAAACACATTTGTTCAGGAATTCTGGATATTTGAGTACCTGGGGAAAGCAGTAGATCCAAATGATCCCCTGGACAGGTGGAAATTTAAGAAATTTCATTTGCAGAGGACAAGTGGGGCTTGTGATCCCAGGAAGGATCTGAGCTGCATGTCCAGGAATCACGAGTTTTATAGACAGTGTGTGCACACGGAGTCCTTCTTGAAAAGCAGGGATGAACGGGGTCATAATTATTATTCATTCCACTCTGCATGTTCTGGATAAAGAAAGAAAAGCTGTTTCAGTTTGTGCATTGCATTCCCACTGTGGGGTTGAGAAATGGATGGGGGTGAGCATCCTCAGACAGGGAGAGGGAGTTTAAACTCAGTTACCTCAGGTTACTCTGCTCAGGAAATTTTTGCCTCATTTGGCTGATCTATTAAATTTTTGCTTGTTCTCTGTAGAATTTTTATTTGGGTGTTATCCAGTCTGGGATGCAGCTTCACAACTGTTCTCATAGCCCAGAGTGTGGGGCTGTGGATGAAATGGAGCTCGGAAATGCAAGTTTGTGCTTTTGTAACTCCAGAGAACCATATAATAATTTGTTTTGGGTTAGGAGGGACCTTAAACTCATCCCATTCCACCCCTGCCATGGCTGGGACACGTTCCACTCTCCCAGGGTGCACCAAGCCCTGTCCAGGGGCTGTTCCAGGGGCAGCCCCAGCTCTGGGTGTGCAGAGCTTTATGTGTCCATGAGTCCCCACAGAGGTGAACTCCACCCTCACACAGAGATGGAGACCAGAAGCCATGTGGCTGGAATGAAAAAAATGAGAGGCAGAGCTGTGGAGATGGCACAAAGAACAAAAACTCGCTGAGGGGACCAAGAAAAGCTTGTTGTGCATGGATATTGTCAAATTCCTTCAGCTACTGGCCAGCAGATGATTATGTGCATCACCATTATATTAAAAAAAAAAATATTTGCAAAGGTGCCAAAAATCTGTTAAGTGAACTTGCAGGAAGTGAGGAAGAACATGGCAGAGATTTTGAATAAAACACCCAGGAAGCAAACTTCTCGGATTTCCAAGCAACACTTTTTCTTTGGAAAGAAAACATGAACACCCCCGACTTTCTGAACAAAATGCATGTGAAGTGTGAGTGACTGAAGGATTCACTCTTCCCCTGCATAAACCCAGAATGAAATACCCAAATTCTCAATTTTTATGAACTGCTTGGCACCTGAGGATGCTTAATAGTTATTGGAAGGGGAGAAATGTGTAGCAGAACTATCAGGCCAAGAGAAATCCCATCCACATGCCTGAGGAAACTTCGGGCAATGTCTCAAAAGGAAAGTTTTGGAAAAGCTCTGGTAAGAAAACAGAAGCTGTGAATCATGCCATGTGGTATTAAAGAATTTAGAGAGCACACTCTGAAGTTCCATATCAATGCTTTTTCTTAAATATATTCAACAAAGGGCCTATTTCCCTTCAACACTTTCAAATTTCGGCTTTCTCTCCCTTCTGCTTTTTTAGCAGAAGAACTACTGAAAAAAAAAACCCAACTTCCACAGTTATAGCTTTTACTGCAAAATCCCTGGATTTCTTGCCTTTTTATTTTTATGCTTCTCAATTGGTTTAGAGAGAATTTTAAAGTTATAGCTTAAAAAGGGAATATTAAAAGAAAGAGATTATAAAAGCAATTGTAGAAAAGTTTGGGAACTCGAAACTCTTGCAATAGCTACAGCAGGGCTGCATATCAGAACGTGTCATTCTGTTCTCCCACAGTGCTCCAAAGTGGAAAAAATAACTTCCTGAATCTTTGATTTCTTATCAGTGCTTTGCTGATCCACCAGTACAAATTTATTTCCAGTGATGATGGTGGAAGAAAGAAATCCAGACTCTCGGACTCCTTGAATAAAGCATTTTAGGAATTTATTCTCTGACCAATTTAGCTTGAATTTCAATTAATATTTGTTGGATCTTGCATGTCTAGAAGTGTAAATCAGTTAAGGAAGATGCTTTGGGATTCATTGTTTCATCTGATTCCTTGGAATAGGCTGGGACATTGGGATTGAGTTGCCTGGAGCAGGTTGAATATGGGAATTCTCCAACTCTGGTTTGAGTTATTTCCTATTCCTAATCAAAGCTCACTGCTGTAACCTACAGAAATTGAGAGGTTTTGTTGCTTTTTCGTGTAGTGTTCTGGTGTTTGTTTATTTTTTTATATAATAAAAAATTATTCCTGTGGGCCTTGGCTCGTGCAGGGGTGGGAATGGGTCATTCTGAGGTGATTCTTACCTTGAGATATTGTCAGGGAGCAGAAAATCACACAAGAGCAGCCCCAGCCTTCAGAGAGATCAACAGCTCTGGCTCACTTGTGAGCTTTTTGTTCCACTTGCAGAATATCTTTAATTTCCATTTTTCTTGCGAGATCCAATAAGATCTTTAAAACAAATGTTCAAACCGTGGATTAATGAAATTAATGACAAAAAAAATTTTGTTTTCATAGGTTTTTGTTCCTGCAGCAGAAGAACTGATCATTTTTGAAATGGTCCCCAGAAAAATGTGTTTTCCTGTGTACACTAAGTAAATTTTCTATATTTTGATACTATAGCAAATACCCAGGATAAACTAACATTTAAGGAAAACTACATTTTAACCTCTCTGGCTTTTCATCTGCTGTAATAGATGGGAATTTTCACTCCTTCTCTATCCCCTCAATTGAATGCTGTAAAACCTGTTAGTGGCACTGGAGATTATATGGGTGCTTCTGTGCAGAAATTCAGGCTGCATTTTAACTCCTAGCAAATTGTTTAAAGTGGGGTCACATTTTCAGTCCAGCCTGGGACGTGGGGACCTCAAAGCTCTTCCCAGCCCAGGTCTCCTTAGTGGGGGACAATCAGTATATCAACAAAATGTTGTTGACAAAAATGCACATATTAATTATAGTTTGTGTTATTGGTAAAAATTAGTTTAGGCTGGAGTTTCACTTCGTGTCATTTGTCACTCTGATAAGGAAAATCAACATCTTAAATTATATTAAATATTAAATAATTTAAAATATTTTCCTGTAATAGTCCCTTTCTATGTAACACTTATATTTTTTAATTTTCTTCTGTCCTTCTTTGGGTTCTTTCCTCTCATTTTATTGGTGTACCAGTTTAAAAATAAAAACTGCTGCATTGACTCTTTCTTGCATGTGGTGTTTTTATTAGAAGAGGTTCACAAGTGGATTTTATTAGAGTAGAAATCTGTAAAGTTGGTGACATTAAACTGTGCTCAAGCTGCATCTTTTTGTCATAAAACACTGATGTCTCTCTGAACTGTGTTTTTCTGAGAATATTTAGAAAATAAAAGCACAGCTTAATTTTATTTTTAAGCAGGTTTAATTGAACTAAGGATACTGTATCACTGCAATATGCTGTATATCCCAAACTGTCTATTTTGAGTAGTGATTTTTATTAAGCAAGATTTTTTCTTTACATTCCTGTAGATCTGTCTCACTTTAATTATATATTCTGCCATATCCGTAAAATACTGAAAATATCTGTTTTTCCCTCAAAGGTTTACTGAATTATATTTTACTTTTAGAATTGAATTCAATGGCAGTAGGTACAGCAAATGAGAACTGCAGCCTGAATCATTAATTAATTATTATATTTTAAAAAGTTTTTTTATTTCTACAGTGGTTTAGTGTTTGTGTATGACGTGGGATTACTGATTTATTGACACATCATTACGTTTTCTATGAGGAATTGAGACTATTTTATTTATTTCATTTTTTTCCCATTGTGGATAGATGGAAAAATATGAATACAAGGAAACCCACAAACCCTATACACTGGTGCTTTGCAAGACTAAGAAATTGGTTAAAATTCTGCTGAAGTTCATTAAAAGGAGAATTTTAGGCAGTCACTTGTTATTTCCTTGCACATCAATGCTGTTTCTGGTGTCTGTTTTTATCTCCAGGCTGAGCCTTGGCAGATATATTTTCTGTTTTAAGGGTGGTTAAACTAAAGGAGAGATTATTCAAGCTAATTGTATTGATAATTTCATTAACCAGGGCCTGGGTGGGAACTTCTGGTGTAACCACAAATTAATCCTGGGGAGGATTTAAATACAGAGGAATTATTAATTTATACCAGCACGAATCATTCCAACATGACAGCCGCTGGTAGTTCTTGCCTTTTGGTTTTTTGGTTTTTGTTTTTTTGTGTATGGAAAGTTTTTCCTCTCTGCATACTGCAGTGGTGTATTTTTTGTTTGCACAACTCTTTGTGATACAAATAAAAAAAATATCAACTTCAAGGCCTCTGAGCATGTCCTGGGCTGCTTTCCTTTATTAAATGGCATTATTGGACTCTTTTCACACAAATGCTGAAGTTTTCTACCTGTCTGTCAGTGCTGCTGCAGAAAGACATTTAATGTGCACCAAACAATTAAAACCAAGATAATTATGATACCTTAATTATGTTATTTCTCCAAGTCTTAAACTTGGGCTCTGTCTGCTGTTGCTGACTCTCCCCACCAGAGAGTTTGGCCACTTCCCTCTGGCCAGAGAGCACTTCTGGAATTATAAAATACATTGGGCTTATTTTTTCCTCCCTCTCAATAGGCAAAGCTTAACAAGCCCAAAGCCTGCTGGACAAATAAAAAATAACTAAAGAGTTGAAAGAATTTGCAGAAAGGGCAGTTTCAGGCTTCTTTAACAACCCACAGATGCCAAAAGGCACAATAAGGAGGAGATTCATATCACCAGTGTGACAGATATCTTTTATTCTGCAGTGCTGCTGTCAGGAAAAGCAATTTAATCTCCTACACTCTCTGCCACCTCATTTAGGTGTGCAGGTGACTCAGTAATGCACCCCAGGAAAATTTATCTTCAGGTATTTACAGAATTTGTGATTTTCTGACATGGGAAAATGCACTGTGCTGGGGAAGGGCTGAGGAGGAGCAGTGCTTGCTCAGGGTTGGTTTTTTTGTTTGTTTTTTTTTTTTCCCAAGGGATGGAAATCACAGGAGTAGCAGCAATACAATATTTTGGGTTTGGTGACTTTTGAGAGGGTTTTTTTTAAGCTTATTTAAGCTTGTCTTGTTGGTTGAGACATAAAAAGCAGTGTATTTTGGAGCATTTATTCATTAAAAGGCTTTATAGCAAAATCTTCTCCCCTCTGGCAGCCAAGGTTGTAATCTGTGCCCTGAGAATTTGATTTTAGGTGGAAATCAGAGGGGAGAGGGATCAACCCATTTTTTTGGTTCTTCTCACTGGTCACTTCCCTCCACCCCAGGCTCTCAATAAACTCTTTTGATGGGACAATTGTCCCTTTTTAAGGGATAATTTCTACAGATCTTGTCTCTTTTCCTAATGTTTGAAATTGTGCTGATTTTCCAGCTAATCCAGGTGCACCAACACAGAAAGAACTTTTTGGACACAATTAGAGCAGAACAAAACCCTTTTCTTTCTAAATTAATCCTCAGTGCTTGAAAAGCATCTGGTTTTTCATTTTTTTTTCCCCAGTGGCTTAAGGAGGTGGTGACTGAAATTACCAAAGGAGTGATTTGCAGTGATTTTTCTATGGAGAAATGTGGGAATGGGGGAGAGAGGTGTAGGCAGAGCTGGCAAATTCCTTGGGATGCACCTAAACCATCTCCTTTCAGCTAATATTCCCTCAAAACCACTCATGGGATGAGCAAGAAAAAAAAAAAAAAGCATGTCTGAAAAGTTATGTTTTAGAGCAGAGCAGTCTGTAAGAGAGGAGATATTCTAGAATAATATAAAATAATATGGCAGAATTCAGATTTATTGCTCATCTTGTTATGCAAAAATGTATGTAAAGAGAGATAAAGAATTGCAGCTTGGGAGATATTTATTAAGGAAAGGAGTCATCAACAGAAAGCTTTAAATTCTCCAGTCTGAAAGAGAAATCTGTGTTCTCATTCCTCTTTGACTGGGAGAGGAAGATTTAAAAAATTAGGTAAATATTCAGATAAAATCCATGATGCAGAATTAAACACTAAATAGCATTAAAACCTTTAGCAGCAAAATCGATTTTTAAATCAATTATCAGTTTACATTGTCTCAGACTTTATTTCTGGTTGTTTTCTTCAGTGCTGGGTGTATATTCTGATATTTTGACAGTATAAAAAAACCTTTGAATTTAAATAGATAACCTGATACTGCAGTAAACCAAATTATTCTGTCTCTCTGAGGAAACTTCAGAGGAGCTGTACCCACAAGTGCCTGTCTCACGTTTGAGGATTTTAGGAATATTTTCTGTTTTGCTTTGGATTATCATTGAAAAGTCCCTTTTCTCAAGGGCATCACTGATCCATGACCCCCAGAGCAGGTAGGATGGGGGAAATCTCCTTTTTCCTAAACTTCCAGCCCAATGCCCATGATAAAGATTATGGAGAGTGGGCAGGGAGTTTCTTTAGGCTGAGGGAGTCAATTCAAGAATATTTTTTGTTTCCACTCCTGTGGAGCCCAAGGTCCAGAACATTCAGCCCATGGAGTTTGTTCCTGTGGTTGGTGTCAGCTCCTGGAAAAAACAGGGATTATCTGGGAAATGCACTCTTCTCTCCAACTTCTCTCCAGCCCTGTTTAATAAATGATGTGTTCATGATCTTTTAACATCAGTAACAATTTGTTAGTCATATTACACTGCAGAAGAGAGAGGCTGGGAAGTTATCTGAACCATTTTAAAACTCAAATTAGCCACCATAAAGTGCAGAATAAAATTATAAAGACTTTCTTGTAATACAAAATTCATAGAGACAAAACTCTAATTTCCTGATGGATATATGATATTAATGTAACGGATACCTCAGTGTAGTTAAATTGCATTAAATGGTTATTAATGCTTGAATAAACTTCAAGGAAGTGGGTACTGGTTGAAATGGGATAATATTTTGTTCTGCTAAATTATACGTTAATTGGTATTTCCTCTCTTGTAAAAGGACCTAAAGGGCTTAATAAAATATGTGGTAGAAACATTAGTTTTTCTTCTTGAGATGTTAAGTCTAGAGCTTGACTGGAAACATTTCAAACCATTCCCAGAAAATCCACTGGCACTCCTGATGACATGGCTTGCAGGACTCCCCCAAATAAATAATTATTGCTTTCAGTCAGGAATGTACAGGGCAACGAGCAAGGAAAGGGAAGAAAATCTAAGAGTGAGTGGCTTGCTGATTTATTTTTATTTTTGAAATTATACTTTGCTTCGATGTAGGCAACTGCTTCCAGTGGGATATAGGGAATGAGGAAGGCTCTTGGCATGGGACAGCACCAGGATAACAGAGGAGGGGGCAGAAAAAGAGCCTCAGTGCCCATCTCTGCTTAATTCAAAGAGGAGATTGTTGAATAAAAGCTCACTGAATGGTTGAAACTTTCCTGGAGTGATTTTTCACTCCTTCTTTGCAGAACAGCTTATTTCTGGTTGTGTCAGAACTGACCAGAAGTGATGTTTGAGGACTAGGTTTGATATTCCTACATGGAAATGTCACATATTCACTCTTTCATTTTGGGAGGGAAAAGAGAGGAAAAATCCTCTCCTTATGAATATATGCATTATACACATATGAGTTTATTGACATTATGGATAATACCAATATATGGATAATTATCTCCCTTTCACTTGTTCATTAATATCAAATTCACAAAACCACAGTATAATCACATTCAATAATCCTGTGCTTAGTAATTCCTGAAAATGAGTTATTTCCAACTTTTCTTCTGGCAGAACTTCAGTTGGTGGCTGACTGAGTGCCTACAGGAAATTAGCCACAACACCAAAAGAAGTAAAATTATTTCCTTAATGACACAGGGACAATGAGGAAGTCTCAGCCTCTGGTTTTATAAAATCCATTCATGTTTTCACTGAGCTGTTGGGTTTTCCAAGGTGGATGTGCAAGGTTGTGTTTTCTCTGCTTCTCCTGGCCTCCTCTCCCCGTTAAAATCAGAGCCTTTCCTTACATTGTTTCCCACAAATATTTTGTTTTTCAGGTGGTATTTTCTGGGAAGCACAAACCTGAGATGTTCTTTCTCTGTAACTTAAAGCAAATCACTGAGCAGAATGAGGTTAGCCAAAGTTTTTGAGCTCTGTGGTTTGTCTTAGAAGAAAAACACGATAGTGCAATCAGATACTTTTGATGCAATATAAATACTTTCATATTTACAAAGAATGGGCAAGTTCCCATTTCCTGATTGCTGATCATGTAGGAGAGACAGAGCTTTCGTTTGCAGCCAAGTGTGATCCCTTTCACAGATTTAATTCAGACTCTGGCTATGACTATTTCTCTTTCTGGGCCTTGTCTTTCCTCAGCTTCTCTTCTCTTTCTGCTTGTTTTTCCCCAAGGCACATTTTAGACAATCCCAGAATGGTTTGGGCTGGAAAGGACCTTAAAGATCATCCAGTGCCACCCCTGCCATGGGCAGGGACACCTTCCACTACCCCAGGATGCTCCAAACCCCATCCAGCCTGGCCTTGGACACTTCCAGGGATCCAGGGGCAGAACTGATTCTAAACAAAAATCATTTTATAAAAGCCAGGTGCCGCCAAGCCCTTATTGCAAACTCTGTGTTGGCTCATCAGGGGGAATTTAAATCATTTCTGGCTTATAACTTTTCAGCAGTGTAAGATGTTTGATCGTGGAAGAATAAAGCCACTGACTGAAGAAAATTCTCTGAGGGGAAAAAAAACAACCCCTCAAACAACTTTTTATTCTGCTTATTTTAAGTTCTGCTCACCCCCAGCTGGTGCCAGGAGGACGTGTGGCTCTTGGGGACACGGTTCAGGGGCGGTTTGTGATCAGATTTGATGGTCTGGAGGGTTTTTTCCAAACTCCACCAGTCCCAGTGAGCCCCTGGCCTCTCCCACAGGGTTGGAACACACAATGTGAAAAGAGAGAGAGAGAAAAACCTGAGCCCTGAGGGACTGGGCATTGCTGGAGATGAAGATCCCTGGGAGCTTCACCCCTTTTTTGTTCTGGCAAAGCTGAGTGTGGAGGAGACCTCGTGCTGTTCACTGTGGCTCCCTAAATTCATTTCTGGTGGGGAAAACCACAAAAATAATCAAGACAAAGTAATTTCACCCTTAAAAATATTTGTTTTTAACGAGAGGAAAAGGGAGCACTGGGATGGGATGGTACCTCCCAGGGTATTCTGAGTGGGCTGAGGCTGTCTCCGTGCTTGCTGGGTGTTTTTGAGGAGCAAACTGCTGTTTTGGTGGGTTATTTCCATTTTCTCCAGAGCAGAGGCAGCTCAGAGCTAAGTCCTGCTCTGCCAGGGAGGAATGATTTATTGGATGATCTCCCTGAGCTCCCAGCCTTCCCCATCTTCAATAGCCTGCACAAGAATGGAAACACTTCATGGGCTTCATCTTAATAGGGGCTCCCCCACTCCAAAACAAGATCTTTATCCAAAGATTTTAATTAATTGCGAAAGTTAAAAATAAATCGTGCTGGAGTGCCATTGATAATCCTCCTAGGCTGGCTTTCATTCATGTTAATGTGTAATACAGCCACAGTAAGATTTAATTTTAACCATAATTATAAAAGTTTGAAATTAAATCTTACTAGGGATGTGTTCTCCATTAATATGGACAAAAACTGATCTGGGAGGATTATTATGGGGGACACAAGAAAGATTTAATTTTTAACTTTTATAATTAATTCAAAAATGTGATAAAGGATTTTGTTTCAGGGGAGGGGGGAGTGCTCTCCAGACCACTAAGACATCCCAGCAGTCTTTCAGAGCCATCTTAATTACAGCCACAAAGAATTATTTGTTAGAGAATGGTGGTCAGGAGCTCAAACTGCTTCTTTTATCCAGAAATAAATGTGCAGACACTTGGAAACTTTCACTGAATAGAGGACTGTGGTTGGTGAGGAAAGCTCAGAGGGATACACACACATGAATATATATTTATATTTTTGTGTTTATATGTGCAAATACATGAACACATGGAGGTAGAAATGCACATCTGTACAAAAATGGATATAGATATGTAAATATACGTTGATTTTATGAATAAATGTGCATGCACTTATATAAAACTTGGAGCAAAATTACATTTGCTCTTCTCTAATACTTCACACAGATTAATACTTAAATCTATGGATGGGAATTTTCCTATTAAAAAGGAGTTCCTGCTATAGGAGAAGAGGAAATTAATGGAAACCCTTTCTTCCAATGCACTGAATTCTGGTGTATTTGTGCTGCAGAATGGGCAGAAATCAAGGAAATTCACTGAAAATTTTCTCATGAGGATCAGGTTACGATAAAATTAAAGATGTATGAAAATGATGAAAAGGAATGACGAACTAAAAGGAGTGAAGTGTTAAAAGGAGTGAAGTATTAAAAGGAGTGAAGTGTTAAAAAGAGTGAAGGATTAATTTCCCAGGTACATGTTTAGGACTCAGTTTTGGCTGTAAATCCCAGCTGTGCTCTGGAACACCCAGCCTGGATGGTTTCAGATCCACTCGGGGTTTGTGATTCCACATCAAACAAATTCCACACAATTTTCCAGTGCAGAAAGTTTGGGCTTTTTTGTGTCCAGCTCGTGGCCACATCTTTTTCTTTTTGCTGCTCATTTTTTTCCTTGCCTCCAGTGTTGAAATTTTAACATCCAGCCTGAAAATTCAAGATTCTTTCCATGTGATACCAAGAAATAGGATTTAAGGCTGAGCCTTGGTGGGGATGATCAGAGTTGAGAGTCAGGTTTAAATCTTTTTCCTGACAGTTTCTTATCTACTGGGGTTCAGTTCTAATTTTTTTTTCCTTAAAGGTGGTAGTTCTTTGACTTTAATTAGCTTATTTTTGTTATAGTATGAATAATCTTTATGTTATTATTACTAGTGTTGGTTTAGTTTTGAAGGTTGAGGATTTTTTGCATTGTCTTATTAATCTAACCAAATTTATATAACAACAAAATAGACAAATAATGACCAAATGTTATAATTTTATTGTAAAAAAATCCCTATAATTTTAGAAGTATGAAAAAACAACACTCCAAAAGAGCAGAACAGGGAAAATATATATATTTTTGAAAAATTCTACATTTTTGCAAATACTTACCAAGCTAGTCAGACTCTTTCTCTTCAGCTTCAACGTTTTAGAAAATATATCTGTATTTTTGCCTCCCCTTTTATTACAAAAATAAAATCTGAAGAACTTCTATTTCTTCATTCAATGTGATGTTTAATGTAGAGTTGGCTTCTTGTTGGTTTTTTTGTTGGTTTTTTTTTTTTTTTCATGGTTATCATAGGCTTTTTATGAGCATCTACTTTCATTCTTTATTGTCTTTTCTACCAGTAATCAGGTTTGGACCACACTGTAAAACACATTATTATGAAATTTTGCAGTTATAAAGGGCAGATTCTTCCTGCATTAGCACAATAACCACTCCTTGCTGTAATTTGTTTTAGTAAATGGCCCCAAAGTAAGTAAAGAGTGCAAAAATTCCAGTTACAAACCCTTTCCTTTTAGTATTATTTGCAAAAGCTTTGGAATAATAACAATAAAATCAAACTTGAGGAATATGATTTTTTTTTTTGCCCCTTTTCTTTTCTACAAGGTGTTTTTTTTTATGTTCTGTTAGAGGAATATTCAGACAGTTTGATATGAATGGACAAAGACACAGAATTACTTCAGTGGTCTTTGTGCTGCCCATAATTGGGGTTTAAATGAGGAATAATGTTAATATTGGGAAATGCTGAAAAGTAAATTTACGTTCTTAGGATGAGAGTTTCCTCTTAGAATGAAATATCTGAGGAAAACTTGCTTTTTTTTTGTTTTTTTGACAACCACTTATCACTATACTTGCTAAATTTCTGTGCAAAATGAATGAAAATTTGATTTATTTAATAAATTCTGAGCATCCAAAAGGTCTGAAATAGATAATAACAGTTCTTTATAAAAACAAGGCATTGAACTGGGGATGTTATAAATTATGGAGGATATTTTGAAAGCAGTGGTAACTCCATTTTTATTGTGTTTTAGTTGACACCTGCTGTGGCAGAACAAATCTAATAGTGTGCAACCCTTTCCTCTCTTCTTCAAAATTTCTGGATCTCCAAGTTCCTTCCAAGTGACAGCTGAAGCATTTTGTAGAAAATGTACCAAACCAGGAATTCTGAAGTCCGTGCATGCCACTGGAGGTATTTTAGGTAATAATTGACTATTGAAATTAAAATATGCTGTACGTGGTGTATGCATTTGGCTGCCTTGTGAAAAGGAAATGGTGGTGATTTCAAAAAGCCTCCAACCTTGTCAGATACCAAAGTGCTTCTAAATCTTTATTATTAAAAAATAAATAAATTAGTAAAAGGTACTTTATTGCAGGGTCTGCCCTTCAGTCTGCTTGGCCTTGAGCCAGAGCACACGACGAAGGAGCAGATGGAAATGACCCCCACTCCTCCCACTCTGCTGTTTCTTTGCCTTGGCTTAAAAGAAATCACCTTAATTTTAAAATATTTTTTAAAAATAATATCTCAGACATTTCAATTTTTGCCTTATTTTTACTTAAAAATTTTATTTTTTTATTTTTTATTTTACCATTTTTAAAGAAAAAATGCCTGTTGTGACATCAGAGTGAAGTCCCAGCACACTGCAGGGGTGGTGGGTGGAACATTGATGTGGAACCTGGGTACAGAACTGGCAGTGACAGAAGGAATAATATTAATTAAATTGATATTAATATCCATATGATATGAACAATATTCATATCTTCCACACCACCCTGGCTGCTCTGAAAAGTGCATTCTCATTATTCCCAGTAGAACACCAGCAAGTATTTATGGAAACCCACAAGAGCCTCTTGGTGGAGATGGTTTGTGCTTAACACAAGAGGATTTCTCCCACGACATTTTCATCACAAAAGAAAGCTCTAAAATAGATTTACCCCCCTCATATCTAGAAGACAGGCCAGTGCTCAGTTGAACATGAGCTCATTTTAATGATAATACGAGGTGCCAGATAAGCTCAAAATATTTCATAGCCTGCAAGTAGTGCATGAGCTGAGTTGGTTTCCACTTGGTTGTCTTTGATTGGCTCTGAGAATTACGTGCTGGGTTTACAAACTCCTCTGGGGCTGAGCTGTCCTTGACATTTCCACTTCTCCAGCCCAGCATTCCCTGTCCCACCATGGCTCCTTGGCTCCAAGCTGCTCCAGAACAGAAATGTTCTGTCAAGCACAGCCAGCAGTTATCGTGCCCCTGAGGAAAGCTGAGCTCCCACAAACTCCTTCCCCCTCTCCCAGTGGTGCTGAAGTGAAGATTTCTGATTTCTTCCCAGCTGTTGCTCCTTCCTTCTCTATTCCTCAGCACCAGGTTTGAGATTTCTGCCTTTTGGCCCCATTAATCTTCATTAACCTTCAGGCAGGGCACCTGGAATATTCTCTTTTCTTTTCTGGATGTTGGAGCCTTCTCTCCATCTTGCTCTGTTTTGTCAAAGGCAAGGAATTATATTTCTTCTTCTTCTTCTTCTTCTTCTTCTTCTTCTTCTTCTTCTTCTTCTTCTTTTATTTTTTAATTTTTTTTTAATAATCAAAGCTATATGTCTGCAAAACTGAAGTTGCTTAAGGGACTCAAAGCATTGTAAAGCATTTTTACCTTGGCCACGACATGACTCTGTCACACCTGCTCTGCACTTCTGTACACTTACAGTTTTCTATACTTTGTTCCTATTTCTCTCTGAGACAAGCAAATCTGCTTTTCTAAGAGATTAATTTAGGTAAAATATTCTCCTATTTTGCATTATCCAGGCAAAAGAGAACAATGGCTTCCATAATGATGCAGCTTAATTCCTTGTCTAAAGAAAATCAGTTTTGTCAGCACAGTTTGCTTCCAAATTTGCTGCAAACATGGAAGCAGATTTTTTGGGATACCTTCAGAGCTTTTCTTTTTCTTAATTTTCCCACCTCTCCTCAGTGCCAGGGAGATTTTTTTAGGGCACACAGTGATGTATCTGGTAGCAATCTAAATTGCGATTAGCCAATGGAATTCTGCATTTCCATTAAGGCTGAAGCCCAGTGTCCCTGAGATTTATATCCCTGAATCTCTCAATTGATTTATAACCTGGTAATCCTTTTATCCCCATTTATATGCAGCATAACTTGATGTAAGTGCTCGAATGTCTCCATTAATCGAATTCAAGAGTGTTGGACTGAGAAACTGGAGTAAAAACTTTTAGGCCCAACTGTAAATACACTTTGTGTCAGGGGAAGGCAGGAGGTAATATGTCCTTGAGTTGAGTTTTGTGTAAAATGAAGGAGAAAAATATTCTAACACCTTTCAGTGCTATATTTGGAGTGGTTTTTGTGGTGAAAATATATTGAAATATTTATTTTTTTTTTAAAAATCCCTGTTCTTCAGTGGATTGTAATGCTGTAGGGAGAGATCCACATGGATTGCCTGGTTTGTGGTGCACAGTGGACAATCTAAGTCCTCAATACAGTGATTTTGTAGGGCTGTTCAAACCACTGGAATAATCAGGAATGACGAGTCTGGATTTTGAGAAACATCACTGGAAATCAGTTAGCTCCCTTCTTGCTCTTGGGATGCGTCTGCTGCTGCTAAAAACGGGGAAGTTTTCCCTCCCTTCCCTCCAAACTGTGCAATATCAACATTTCCCTTGCTGCAGAGCACACAGGCATGAAGTCCCAACACTGCTGGTTTTAATTATGTGATGGGAAATTTAGCAGTTACAGCAGCTCTGCATTATTAGTGCTCCTCCAGCGTGGACGTAGGAGCGAGGTGCAAACCTCCCTTAAAACAAATCCTTGGAGTTCCTCTGAAACAAAGGCTCCAACCCCAGCCCCTTCCAAACCTCTCCTGGCCACGTCTGCAGAGGATGGGGCAGCCCCCAGCCACACTTAAATCAAATCTGTGGCACAGCAAACCAAGGAGCTATTAAAATATATTTATTATTCATTATTAGTAAATTGCCTGCGTGTTGTTTAGTGGAGAGTGGCAAAGTTACAGTTTTGTCGACTCGTTGAAAGTCTACGGTGTGGTGTCCTGCAAACCCCAAATTTGTATTTATGGCATTAATTTTAAAGGTCCCTTTGAGCAATTTTGTCTGTGTATTAATGAAGAAAATGCAGAATAAAGGTAAATGTTGTGCAGGGCTGGTTGAACACACCACTGTGTATCTTGAGACTGAGTGTGCTGTTGGGACAGAACCTGATTTAACCCAGAAATTTACAGGTGAGACTGTGGAAGATAATGTGTGCCACTACTGAAGATGTGTTAATAAATTATAATTCTGAATGCTGCATGCATCCCAATTGCCTCTTTAGTAAATACTTAACACATTAAAGCCTGCCAGGAAATCAGATGAAATGAAACCAATTTAATTCCTTAATTTGTATTATGTTATGCAATACTACATCATGTTGTGGCCGTAGAAACAAGAAATTGATATTTTCTGAAGTCGATCTCCTGTTTCTCAGCACTTTGGAAATGTGCTGCTTCTCCCTTTAGGGACAGAATGAGAAGAAAACTTCCCATCCTTTGGGTGTAATCTCATTCAGATTCACCTCAGGAAAGGAGATGTAAATAAAAAAGGAGGGACATCATTCCTACCCTCCTTTCTTACCATGAAATAACTTTACTGCCAGAATGATTCCAAGAAGTTGCATTAAATTTTTAAATAAAAAAAATAAAATAATTTATTTTGGTTTTGTCCTGGCCCACTATACCACTAGATTTGTATAGTTAATGCTAAAATTCAATGTTTTCCCATCACAAACCTGCTTCAAATTTGCTGTGAGCGCTTGGGGTGATTGAGTTATTTAAAATGAAACGTGGACTTGAACTCACACAGCATTATTCAGCAAATATCTAGAAATAAAACCAGCTTTGAGGGGAAAATGCTTCTGTGCTCCCTGCATGTGTGGCTGGGCAGGAAGGCCAGGAGAAATCTGGGAAGTGTGGTGGGCATCAGCACCAGCATTATCAAAAAACTAATTAGCCAGAAAAATGACCATGTAAAGGTTTGGGAAAATGTTTTTTTTTAAAGATGATCCCATGAAATGAAGGGAAAGGCTGAGGAATGAGCTATTTGTGAATATTTAAAAAAATCCTCAGTGATTTTCTGAATTTTGAAGCAATCTGAGTATAGTTTATAAAATTCTCAAGAATTCACTTCAAAACCAAAATAAATTATTTTAATTTTTTATTAAAAATAAATTATTTTAATACAACAGCTTTAGATTTCCTCTGTAGTGGGGAGGACTGGGAGCTGCTGTGGGTCTCAGCAAACAAAGTGAGAGAGGAAAATGAACTTGAGTTCTGGTAATGACCTGGAATGACCCTTGGGTGGTTGGGTTCAGCTCTTGGAGGGAAATGCCAAAAAACATTTATTTGGTATCTGATATAACCTGATAATAACTCGATAGGCTTTTTTTCCTGAGTGCAACCAAGAGGATTTTTCTGTTCCTGCCTAAAAGGAAAAGAATTGGCATTGCAATAACCTGAACCAAAAAAAAAAAAAAAAAATAAAAAAAAAGAAAAGAAATTAAAAAGGATTTAAATATTACCTTAATTTTCTGAGAACATTTTAATATGCTTTGTTGGTCCTAAACCCGAGTGACTATTTAATGATTCATAATTTGGTTTTCTAGTTGCTGAAAGAAGCTGAAGTCAAAAGAAGAACAGCCTTCTGTGTTTTGGCTGTGAGCTGTATAAAATAATTGACTGTCTGCTGAAAAACTGTCTTGTCATATTTTGTAATAAAATAATATTTTTTGTGCATAACTTGACCCGTCCTAGTGAGTTATGCTGCTCATTGTTTCATAGTAACAATTTCCAATGGGATTTTAATAACACTCTTGCTTTGCCATCTTGTACCGTGTAAGCTGCTACATTCAATTTGTGAGGAAAATATTCAGGTATAAAACTGGATAATCTGTATCCCTTTAGAATCAAAAGTCACTTTGCCAAAATATTTTAACACATGAAATTGCTTCTTAAGAGATGTTTGCTATGATAAAACGACAGAAAACTACGTTTCCATTATAATTATAACTGACTAGTGGTGCTAAGTTTTTATAATTTAAAGGTATTCTCAAATCTGACAGCTCTTCCATGTTGAATTATGCATTTCCAGCTCTTAAATAGTTCTGCTGGCACGAGACAGCTGAGATGAAGTTGTCTTTCTAAAATAATTGCTCCATGGAGCATCCATTATACCTTCAGAAAAAATGTATTACTTGACTTCTACAAATTATAGACTAGCCTATAATGGGTATTTTTGACAGCTATTAGCTTTTTTAAAAAAAAGAAAAAAACCTGAACAGTAAAATGAGTATTGATATCACTCTGCCGTGTCTTGCATGTTAATACCAACCTTTTCTGTGCTCCTTTTTTAAAGCATGATGTAATCATTAATTACAATAATATTGATGTAATTGCACTCATCCCAAGCTCCCTCCTGTAACAGAGATGTGGGATTTTTTTTTTTTTTTTGGTACAGTAGTACTCAACCCATATTTCCTGTTCTTGGAAAAAGGAGAAAAAAAAAACCTAAACACTTAAGCAGCAAATCCTGTGTTGTATTTTGACATCATCACTACTTGGGAGGAAAAATCTGGGAATGGAGTGGAGAGTGGAGTGGAGAGAGAACTTCATGTGTGTTGTGCTGTGGCTCTTGGGACTAATCTGAGAGACCACCCCTTCTAAAGTCATGCAAGAAGAGGCAGGAGAAGTTGTTCTGCTGTCTGAAACTCCTTTTTTTGGGTGCTCAAATAGCTCCAACAGATATTTCTGCCTGCAGAAATTTCAGCCCCCTTCGTGGTGGATTTGCAATTTCAGATCCAGCTGTAGTGCTTTGGCACTGTGCTGGTAGTTCCCAAAATGTTAAAAGAGGAGTTCCTGTGGCAGATGGAACAGAAAAACCCACTGAACCTACTCAATGACAGGAATTTTCAATATTAAATAGATATTTCTCATATTTTATGTTGTATCTAGGAAGCGATGTAGCCAAGCTGTAACAACACAATTATATAAAAAATAGATGAACAGATTGCCATAACTACAGCTGAATATATTAATTTACAGTGGTGTTCACCACAAAAACAAGGGATTCTCCAAGATTTCCTTCACTCTGGCCATTGCACATCAGTCCTGTGGGGTGGAACAGCTGGACTGAGGCTGAACCAAATTTCTGTTTTTTTGTATTTTTGGTGCCTGAGTGGGAAATATGTGGGGAAGGAGGAGGGAACAGAAAGTATGGCTGGGAGAATTATTCCTACCCTAGGACTAATCTGACAGAGGCTGCTACCCATTCTGTGCTAGGGCCTTTCCTGTGCTCCTGGAAAAGACTTTCCTGGGCAAGAGAAACTTGGAGCACAGGGTGGGATGAGATGCAATGAGTTGCTGTGTGAATTGAGGAGAAATTCACTGCTGGGTTCAATTTTTCCTGCGTGCTGAGAACATTTGACCTCCTTAAAAGTCATGGCCATGGGATGCTGGTGGGCAGGTGTGCCTGCAGTTCAAATGCACAGCAGTGAGACACAAACCCTGTCTGCAGCTGCAGCTCCTTCAGAGTCCCCTGGGCTCCTCTCTATTTCAAATGTCCAAATCAGCAGCAGAGCAAGGCACACACTTCCTTTTCCAAGTCAATATTTCCCTTCTCCCCAAACCAAGGCCACTCCACATGTGTGAGGGTTTTTCCCACTCCCATGGGTCTCTCCCTGATAGGGGAGACTTTTTGCAGAAGTCCTTGTTGGAAGGCAGACAAACAGGACTCTGGGTTGGTTTCCTTCTCCAGGTTGTTTATCATTCTCTTATCAGCAATCTCAGGCTTTGCCCCAGCTCAGTGGGAGGGAGAAAAGGCCCCAACACACAGGATCAAGNCTGGACCCCTCAAAACATCCAGAGAAATATTCCCTGCACTCTGGGCTCCAACACCCATGCTTTGAAACAAACTGAATGTCATCATCAGGAACTCTGTGGAAGAGCTCAGAGTGGATGGGCCCCAGGAATTCCACTGTAATCTCACAAAATAGATGGGAGGGTGCTGCAATCAGCAGGGCACAAACTATATTTATAATCACCACAATTATTACATAATCCATCATGCAGACCCTCCAGAGATGGTTTTACCAGAGATTATGGGCTACTTTGGAAAGCCATTAAGGAACTATTAGTTGCCCAACTGGTCCATCCATAACTTTCAGTAATGTCCTCTCTGGAGCATTATTTTCTTATCACATGATATCTGTAATAAGGGAACTTCAGCTTTCAACTCAGGACTGTTGAAAGAAAAAGTTGCCTTGACATTTTGGCTATTTTGTAATTAATATCTTTATTATACTTTTGACCTGAGTTTTAGAATTATTGGAGGAATAAATCAATACATCTGCTGAGATTTATGTATTATTTTATTTATTTTGCTTTCTTTCCTCGCTCTCCATTAGGTAATTTCTGAAGTAAAAGCCACAATATATTCCCATGTTAATGGAAATCTGCTGAACTAAATGTAAGATAGATAACGAGTTCAGAATTTGGCACAGATATGTGAACTGAAACAAAAAATTGGCCTAGAATCATAAAACCCCTCTGCTGGTGAATTTTCTTGCAACAGGAATGGTTGAAAGGTTATCACCTCTTGAACATACAATGCAGAAAACTTGATTACAAATTTGGGAAAAGTAATATTGTTGTCTCAGAGCCATGAGCCAGTATCCTTTTACATGAGGGGCTGCAAGAACAGCCCCCAGTTGAATAAATGGTGACTTTTAAAACAATCAGGATTTTAAAAATTTAAGCTCATTAGACATATAAAACTGACAGAATTTGCACCTATAAAGCACTAATCCTCATTTTTGGTATTCATGAAGTGATTTCATGCAGCCTGATCTTTTGGTGGGTCAGAAGCCTTTTGATTCCCATTCCATTCTCTCACCTGGGCACGAGAAATTTTGGGTTCAGTTGTGAGAGTGCCTGAAGTGGCTCAGGTGAACTCTCAAATGCTGTGATGTGGATCTGGTTGCACTTGCACTCACTCACCCAACACCTGAATCCATGCTGGATGTGTGGAGCAAATGTTGTTTTCTACTGCTTGTAAAGCAAATTTGTGTAGAATGATGTTCCCTAAGCAGTCCTGTGAGGAAATTCTCTTTACTGCAGTGCAAGAAGAGGCCATTCTTCTAAGAAGCTGATAAGATAATTAAAATAAGAATCTGAAAATGCATTTTTGAATGGTAGCACTGTTGCTAATACCTGTATAAACTGTGATATTCTAATCTATATCCTTTGGTCCAATGGATGCAAAATGAGGAATAACTGGGGATATAAATGCCTTCATGAATCTGTGTTTATACTTTGCAGGTTGCTGATGTAAAAGAACAAAGAATCATTAATGTTACCATAGTTTTGGATGCTACATATAATCTTGCATCTACTTCACAAAAGGATAAATGGCTGTGCACAATGAAAGTCAGTGAGGATCCAGGACCAGGAGCTTTTCCAAGCACAGAATAATAATTTTAGGAGCAGTGCTAATGCCATTAATGGGGAAAAATGTACGGAATTTAAAGTTTGCTTTGTTCTCTACCGTAGGTGTAAAATCAGGGCTGTTCTGGACCAAGTGGGCTGTCAAATCCTTTAATCCTGGGGTAGCAGAGTGCACTTTGTGTGTGAGTCTGAGATTTCCCCTGGCCTGCACAGCAGCTCTGAGGTAACACGTGGGATGCAGCTTGTCACCGTTTTATTACCCAAAAAATTATAATCAAGAAACGTCTGATTAAGTCAGGGAAAAGTTGCTGCATTATTAAAGTGGGTGAATCATTTTTTGTCTTCCTTTCCTATGGTTTGTCAAATTTCTAAAATATTATATTTCTCTTCAGCTAGAGTTACATACTGTGTAGCTCAGAGATAATCCCTATGGTCTTGGCATATGTTACTTAATTGTCTCAGAAGGAAATACCATAAATACCATGCTGTCATCTCCCATGGGCATTTGCTCATCTGTCTCAGTGGGAGCTCCAGACTGGGTGAGGTGCTCTAAGACATTTCTTAAACTATGTAAATCACAGCCATTTCTCCTTCCTACTTCCCAAATGGTCAATTATGTATAAACATGTGTTAATAAAAATTTGCTTCTTTTGCCTCCGAGGTACACACCCAGAAAGCTGAGGATGACAAACCATAAAATGCCATTATTCTGTGATTCAACCTATGACATAAATTACTGCTTTAAAATGCCAGCATAGATAGGGAAGGCTGGGACCAAAGTGGGAGCAGAACAAAACCATCAATAAAAGTCATTAAAGAAAGAGAAGGGTTCTCTCTGTCCCTTTTTTAAGGCAAGAGGTTTGTACCTACTTATGGAGAGAAAAGCAATTAGGAGATGATGCTGAAAGTGTGCTAAAGGCTATTTAACACATTTGCTGCTTAATGACCTCTGCACAGGTTCTGCTGCCATAAGAGGGAGAAAACAGCCCAAGACAAAGACACCTGCAGTGGGAATTGATCCAGATAACAGAAAATCAGGTAAAAAGGTGCCCTGTGCATGGCTGTGTCACTGAAAAACCAGGGAACCCAAAGAGACAGAAGGAAAACACCTTACATTAAAAATAATCAAATTTTTGATGTGGTTTTAGTCTTTACATCACCTCACATCAGGCATCTCTTATTTATCAGACACTTATCTCCCTCTCTAAATCATTCTTGGGTTGTGCTTGGCCAGGTCATCATGGGCATTTTGAAACAGACCCTCTGCTTGGATTTACTCCCATCCAAATTTAGGATATAGCCAGTCAATAAAGTATTAAAGTTGATACTGAGGTATTGATCAGTGTTCCTTAAATATCTTAATGGTGAAACATTTCTGATGGGCTGAGAAATTGGATTGGCTGCATGAGTTGGTGCTGTAGCCATGGGGAGTATGGAAAGAGTGTTGGGTCAATTTATGGACAATTTGATATTATTATTGTTTTTGCCTGGGATAAATAACACTTGAGAAACAGATGTTTCTTCAGAGCAGCTCCTCAAGACACAATTTCAGAGGGAAAGTAAGGAAGATATTGCACAGAAATAACACAAAATCCTGGTCTGAAACTCACTTAGAAGTGCTGAGGTTGAGTCATTTGTAGGAAAAAAGGGGGCAGTGAAATTTCTCTGAGGGAGGAGAGACTTGCTATAGTTTTTTGTTAAAAATAGGAGTTTTGAGCTCTAAAATGATGGTTTGGAGGTGGGGGCCAGAGCATCACACCAGGAGGAGATGGAGTCAGGATGTGTCACCACCTTGGAATTGACTCCTTTCCCCAGTGCAAATCTGACAGGCTGAACGTGTAGGAAATCCTCTTTCTTTCCATTCCCAAACAACAGCAGCTCCACTCTGAATTCAGGCTTCTCTGTTGGGGGTTGCTCTCTTTTACCCGAGCCCTTAGAAAACTTTCACCATGCAAATGAGTTTTTTCAGCAGAGTGCTTTCACTTGGAAGAGGAGAGGGGGGAGATTGAGAGTGAAGAAATTTAATTTTTTATTTCCCATTCAGGTTTCATGGCTTAACAAGCATCAATGTGTAATTCTTTATTTTGTGGTAAGAGCTCTGTGAGATAAAGATAAAAAGGATAACTTGCTGGAATTGCTAGGTTTTTGCTTGGTTTTTGTTTGTTTTTTTTTTTAGTGTTGGTCATAAAGGGTCAAATAGTATGAAATACAATGAATTTTTAGGTTTCTCCTTAAAAGAAAAAGCTCATTGTAATATGAGGCATTTGACTTTACTGCCATTTATCAAACCTGGCTTTTGGCAGCATTTTATCACCACCAAACTCATTGGCATATAAAAAAAACCCCAATACATGTGCAGCTCTGTGAGGCAGGGAGGGAAATGTGATGGGAAGGTCTCTCACATCACTTCAGCAAGCTGGGTTTTTTTAAATTTTCCAACCAAATAAAATGGTGGCGGCGCCATTCAGGTTTCTGTAGCTGAGGGCCATCGTAAACCCCTCTTTTCATGGGCTTGGAGATCATTACTGAGCCATTAAAAACTAAACTACCTTGAAAACTGGTGTTTCGTGGAGGGCTCAGCTCGGGAAGGGGAATGTGCCGGAATGGTTTTAAATTAGGAAAGATATTTGTTGGTTAAAAAGGTCAGACAGCCAATTTTTATTTACACTGCTCAATTTTAAGGCCATTGCATCTCAATGTTCAAGCCTCTCTACATGAGGACTTTTAAAAAATGTCCATTTGTCTTTTTTGTTCCCTAAATTTCGTTTTGTGGGGAGGCATTAACTTAATAGCAAGATTTATTATGTCCTGATTGCACACAGACATGAGCTTATACACAGTTTTATAGAGTTGGAATTTTACCAGGGATGGAGGAGAGCTCCATCCATCCCTGCTGCTTGTGTGGGGCTGCAAAAGGAACATTTTTGTGCCCAGCACCTTTTTGCACCCAGCCCATTTCCCTCCATGATACACCACTAATATTTCCATTTCAGCTGCACTTAGAATTATGGAAATAATGAATTGCCATAATTTTATTGCAAATCCAGTGTTTGCTTCACTCAAGTGTCTGCAGAGAGAGGATCCTTCAGTTCTTTAATGCTGTTTTCCAAACACCCATCTCAATGTGGAACTTTTTTCTCCATCAAAAAGAAATTTATAGGATCACTTTATAGGATCTCATGAACATCCCCTACATAATTGTGATTATATAATTATAATTATCAAATGCAGTTGGTGTTGCAGTGCAAGCAAAATCTTTCCTTGTGAAGTAGGTGAGGTGTTATATTTACTGTGGGAGGAGCAAAGATCTTGAGAAATTTATTGTGTCACAGTGACTAACATTAAATCATTATAAGTAAATAATTAACAAGTATATATTATATACATTTATGACAAATATAGATATATTTATAAGCAAATAATTTTCAAGTAAAATTATTAAACAGGATCGTTTGAACACAACATTTTTCACGTGTGTTCCATGTAGAAAAGCCCATGTAATTCTAATTTTCCATTCCACTCATCTGCCCTATCTTCTTTAGCAAGGAACTTTTATTCTACCTTTCAGTGGCATTGTTCATTTCCTTGCATTTTGCAAAAATAAATCTCCCAAATAATGACACATCAAAATGAATAAAAATAAAGATGGTGGTAGAAGAGCTCTGAACTGGGTGTCTGATTATGGGAGATTCATTCCTAAACAGGGGTGCAAATTGCATCAGCTGCTCTGTGACCTTCAAAGCCTAATAACAGCTAAAAATAGGAATTTGAAAATGAAAGTATAAACTCTGTGGCCTTGAGATTGGAGAGGAAAAGTGCCACTCCATCACTAATTTGCTAATTTAAGTCCAGTTAAAATGTCTGAGGAACCACATATGAACATGAACCATATTCCTTATTGTACTGTGCTGCTGTAAGGAATAGATTAGAAAAAACTGGAGGTCAGAAAAAGCAGAACATCCTGTGCTGAGGTGAGACAGGTGTGAGTCTGAGAAGGTGAGAGGCTGAAACAAGCAGGAGGGGATGGAAGGATGTGCTGGAAGCTCAGTCTTGCTTTGTTATAAACTTAAAACTATTAATATATATATATATATTAAAAAACTCCCAAACTATAAAACTATAACGATATATATATATATATAAAAGTTTAAACTATAAAATTTGGGATAAATGCAGTTGTGTGTGAGGAGCCCACAAAACCCTGGCTGCTGGACATTTTACTGTGGGGCCAAAAAGCCACGAGGTCCCTCCCCTCAAAGGCTCCTTGGAAAACTTTAAACCCCCTCAGACACAGGGTAAAGCCCAGAAATGGGACAATTTCAATTTTATGCTTTTTAAAACTGACCTCAGTGCTTTTTTTCCCAGCCTGGCTCCTGCAGCTGAGGTGTGGGTCTGGCAGAGGGTGGTTTGGGGCTGTGGGCTTTGCCATGGGAATTAATTTGGGCTGGGAGGTGGGGACGTGTGTGCAGCACACATTTGACATCACTGCTGCAAAACCCACAAAAATCTCCATTTCTCCCCGTTCCTCTCCCCGTTCCTGCTGCCCAGGTTGAATCCTGTCACGCAGGATTGTGCTGAATGTTGAAAGGAAAATATTTATTTTGGAGCACTCCTCTCTCACGTTTCTTGCCTTGCAGACATGGGAGGGCTGCTTGCAGCTGGAAAAAGGCAGAATTTGGCACTCGGTGGTGCTGTCAACGTGAGCAAGGTACTCGGGATGCTCGAGGGGCAGGGGAGAGATGAAATGCCCTTTGTGGAGCTCCACCTGACTTGTGAATATTGCTCATTGTGTGGCTTTGTGCAGCAGCTACTTATCTCTCCTAAACAACCCCACAACTTCACAATTTCAAGAGAGAAATCAGCTTGCCTAGCTCAGAAAGCTGCATGTATATCTTATATATATATATACACACACATATACATAGATATTTTAATTTTTTTCCCTGCTAAAGCCCCTATAGAAGTGCATTAATACACTTGAAGAATGCTAAAAATGCACCACATTTTCAGAGAGGCTCTCATTATTCTGGGATGAGTTAGCCTATCCGAATTAGATATACATTAGCAAAGGGATTTGGGTAGACATGTCTGTATGGATTAAACAGAGCTGCACTTTGCTTCCCTGAGGTTTTTTTTTTTCCCCTCTTTTTATTTTTTTCCCTTCTTCTTCCCTCCTCTCCTCAATCATAATGAGAGGTGATTGCGTTTATTTGGGCAAAATCCAAGCTGAACCCAGCAGAGGATATTTTCAGAGTTATCCTTTTTAGATATTTGCCATATCAACCGAGATCTGTTTTTAGGCCCAGTTATTTAAGGCTGCCTTAAAGACTAATGAAATAGGTTGTGATGGATGTTACCCCGTTTCAGGGACTTTAAAGTAAGTTACTTTCAGAAATAGAGAAAAAAACCCCAACCCTATAATCTTCAAGCCCTGCTTCAGTCCTACTTCCCCAGATCATACATTTATTTTCAGGAGGAAGAGGCTGTGTGTAATGTATATGTTAATCTTCCAAAAAAAAAGAAAGGAGTTGGTTCTGAATTTTCCTAAGTAAGGAGGAATTTGTAATAGAAGAGGCAGTCTGCAAAGGCACTTTTAAAATGCTGCTTTTTGCTTTTTAACCTCTTGGAAAGGTAAGATTTTCTGATTCCCAAGTGAATTAGGAGAAGAATTGGGGATCCTCCCCCAGTTTGTGCCTTTTGAGATGTGACAAACAGCATTGTTCCCATTTTGTCACTGTCCTCCTTGCAAAGCCAGGCATGTTCAGGCTTTGAAACCTGAAATCCTGCCTGGTGTGCTCTGAAGATTATAATATTTTAATTATTATTATTTTTACAACATTATATATTTATAGTATTTATTTATATATTTATTTATTATTTTTATATCTTTATATAATTTATTTATTTCACAACATATATATTTTTCTATTTAAGAAAACAGCCTGGGATCCATTTCCCAATTTTTAGATCATTTTTGTCTTATAGTTTTAGGGTGACCCACCTGCATTTGAGAGATTTGTTTCTAGATAACACAATGCAGTTATTTAAGGAAAATCCCCTGAAAGTAATAAGCTATCTGAAATGACACTCTTTAAAAAAAAAAAAAAAAAGGATTTTGTGACCTTAAATTTTTAAATTACTATATAATATACTTTAAAGTTTTTTGCTTATACACTTAGCTTATAATGATACAAAAATCCAGCATTTCTTTGCAAGATCTAATCCACCATTTCTCTGCAAGATTATTTGTTCTTCTTTATTTAAGCTGTGCTTTAATTTTTATGTTTCTATTTCCTTATTATAGAAGAGCAGTTTGGCTTTTTTTTTTAATTTAAAAATATGGCACATAGTTAAAATTGAGCGAGTCCAGTGTCTTCAAAGATCTTTTTTAGTGTTCATTTGTATTTCAGTGGCTTGACAATTGTTCTGTCTCTTCTGTTCAAGCCTTACCTATCAGGCAGAAACATCTTCATGTAACGCACCAAAAATATAAAGGAATGATTGCTAACTTTGCAGAGAATAAAGTAAATAAGGATGACACTGGGAAAGCCTAATTTACACCTGAAAAGGGCCTAAAAATGAGGGGGAAAAAAAAAAATTATGTCAGTTCTGGGTCTTTGGTTCAACTGCATATTCATAAAGAGAAAACGCTGCTCGAATGAGGTTTAAGGATGTGACTTGAAAGGTCTTGAAATTCAGATTTACATCCAAAATTCATCGAGTTGTTCCTCGCTGTGGCAGAGATCTTGTAACAAGCAGGGATGTTACAGGACAAACCCACTGGAATTCCTGTGGAGAAAGGTTTCATCAAACTTTATAACTCCTTATCCTGCCACCAAATCCAGGCTGAGCTCCTAAAATGGACATTTTTTTTTTTAATTAGCAATTAGTGCAATATAAATTTTGCTATTTTAAAACACCATTTCCATATTTTCCCCCCTCAGTTTAAAGACCTAAAATTAAAATGTTGTTTCTTCCTCATGGCCCAAAAACTTCATGAACTACGCTGGAGGAATGAAATGATATTTTAATAAGAAAACTGAGGAGTGCATTAAAAATTGCTCTTTAGGATGAATTTTAGTTAAATTTTCCAGTTTTTTTCTGGAGTGCCTTTTTACACTGCTTTCTCCTTGTTCTCCATATGTCCGTCTGTGAGTTTGGTGAAAATCTGATTCCGAGTATGAAAACTTTCTGGGTTTATTCTCGTGTAAAGTTTTGATTTTGTAAAACTTGGCATTTTCAGCCGTTTTGCTGGAAAAATCTTTGTGCACTTAACGCAAAAGGAATGAAAACAGTGATGCAGAGACTGATTCATTTAGTACCTTTTTTTTTTTTTTCTTTTTTTCACATGCCAGGAGCTTTATTTGATGAAATTCAGCCCACAGTGTTCAAGAAACTGTCTGCATTTTTTAACTATTTTTGTCTGTCGCTGGAAGAGTCGTGGTGGGTGATGCAAGTGCAAAGGCAGTGCAGATTCTGCCCTGGAAGAGGAGAGAAAAGAGGGAGAAATAGAAATAAAATCTCGATTGCAGAAATGAGATATTTAGTTGCAAAAGACGAATTAGTTATTTTGAAAATAATCTGGAAAATTAACTGCTTTTAGACTCCCTGTTTCTGTGGTATCTGAGCACTCTGGATTTATTGTCTTGGGATTTTCTTTGCTCAGCCCTGAGCACAGATTTCCATGAATTTAGGATGGAATTGTGGAATTGGTAAATTGGGCAAAGATCCTTTGTCGAGTCCAAC
Source organism: Sitta europaea (assembly GCA_013400255.1). NCBI lineage: Eukaryota > Metazoa > Chordata > Aves > Passeriformes > Sittidae > Sitta > Sitta europaea. The sequence continues at coordinate 37,226 of VXBS01001971.1, forward strand.
CATTCACCTAACCATGCACCTGTACCTTCAAACCAAAATCCTCTGCTGGAGGAAGCACCTAAGCCCACCAATCAAATATTCAAAATCCTAATCATGACTGGAGTCAGAGTTATAATTAATCTCTCCTCATTAAACACTTTTATCAACACATTCTCAAGCAGCTCCACATCCCTAAGTGCAAACCAATACACTGATGTCTACCTTAATGTCTTTTATGTCTTAAAAAAATCTAAAAAAGAATTCAAATTAGGCATTTAGGGATAAACTTTGGGGTTCTGCAATAGGGGTGTTGTCTTTGCCACGTGATAACTTTTTTATTCTGAATTCCAACTCCTTCTTTTCTAAACCCATTTACCTCTTGTCAGTCTAAACCAAATATTCCTTTAGCAGAGGCCTCAGGAGGCATATTTTTTTGCCCACAGTGCATTGATTTCCTCCTTCTGGCTGTAACCAGTTTATTTCTGGTTGCACACAGCTCTTGTATTCAAATATTGGGTGTAGATTGCCTTAGTTAGCAGACTTTGTCGAGAAATACTCCTGAAAATAATGTTAATCATTATTCTGCCTTCGTTTCGCCACATATTTAATTTACAATAGATTAGTGCAATGACTTCACTGCAGGTATTTAGAGTAGATTAGTAAATTCATTTGTGCTGATTGAGGCCACATTGATTTGTGGTGATTGGTTCTGTGGAATATATGTCTGCCCTGAAAAAGTGTAACTGTGCCAGGGCTGCCTTCCTGTTATAATTGTAAGGGCTTCTTCATTGGGTTATGTGGGCATTACTGCAATTGAGCTAAAATAGGTCTGTTTTTCACTGTGCACAATTCAGTCGTGCATCAATACATTTTTAATTAAAAGTGTATGGCAGGTACAATAGTAGAGAACACATAATTTTCTAAAGCAGGCAAAGACAAGCAATCAGAATCTGTCTCACTTCGTCAGGGAATGTATGATTTTTTTGTTAAGGTATGTGATTAAGCATCTAAAAAATTTCTAGATTGTCAGATTTTGGTTGTGAGCGCTGCACTGTGAATATTTCTATTTTATAACTGCAAAGTGGGACATTCTTCTTGATGGAAGGAGTTGAGGGAGAGATCCCTGGGCACCTTGATTAGGTTTTTTTGTATTCAATGTTTGGATGTGTGCAGGGCTGGAGCCACAGCAGGGGGATCTTCTGCCAGGGTCAGTGGGACAGCCCTGGAAAGGGATTGCTATTTCCCCTCAGTTCCCTTCCCCTGACACCTTCCAAGGAACTGGAAGAGTTTCCTGCTTCCTGTCAAAATGAGAGGAGTTGTGAGAAGTTGGCTTATGTGACCCACAAAGGGTGTGGATCCCTGGATCCCTGGATCCCTGGAATGGCCAGGGCCAGGCTGGGTGGGTTTGGAGCACCCTGGGACAGTGGGAGGTGTCCCTGCCCAGGGCACGTGGGGGATTTTTAAGGTCCCTTCCTGTTGTCCCTGAAAATCAGCCTTCTGATTTGTTTTAGTATAGTGGAGTCAGTTCTCATGAATTGTAAGATAACCAAGGATCATGTTTGCATTCCTTTGTAAAAGAGATCACCTGATGGACTTCTCAGGTGCCCAGTGGAGATGGAGAGGTGGGAACTGAACTTCTCTGTCCAACCTCTAATCACTGTCCAGAAACTGAGAGATACCAGGTCAGCAATAAACTGGAGAGTTCTTTTCTTCCTCTCTACCTGAACCTCTGCTGTGTGTTTTTATTATCTGTGTCACTGTAACATCTTCCCACCCAAACCAGTCTGGGATTCCATCACCCCAGTGGGGCAGATCCCACCTCAGCACTGCCAACAGCTCTTGAAGGATTTTCCCCCTGAAATGACTTTAGGATGGTTTTGTGAGGATTTAAAAAGAGTTATGATGATTTAAAAAAAAAAAAAAAAAAAAGCTTTACCAGCTATTTGCCTTCCTCTGGCTTAAATACCAGAGCTGATGCTGGGACCTGGAAAGTCTTGGCATAGGAGGGAGTTGATAAAGGCTGGATGAGGCTCCAGAGTGTCCTGAACCATGGCTGTAACACAGCAATAGGCAAAAAATAAATGTGATTCCCTGCCTGTGCATTCCCCTTGTCTCTGGGTTGTCATCACAGTGATGGCAGAAATCTGGTACAAAGCAAAATGAAAGGTAAATATTAATTATGATGGTGGAGGACATAAAGGAATATATATGTATGTCTATGTAAATGAAGAAATCGTAAGAATTGGGCATCCTGAATAAAAAAAAAGTTAATTAAAAATGAAATATTTTCCTTTATTTTATTGAATGTATTTAGAAATTATCAAAAGCTTTTTTTTTTTTAAGGCAAACCCCAAACTCTCTGTCCAGATTCATTGCTCTGATAAATGTGAACAAAAAGAAGACAAAGTTGCCTATTTATCATTTCTCCAGTTAACATTTTCTGCAGTTTCCTCTTACTATTTTGCCAGACAAAGGCAAAATGATGAGTGGTATTTCTGTGTCCTGATATTTGGGCAAATTATGGTTCTGGTTGTGTGAGGGGTGTGGAAAAGCCATAGACACTCTCCCTGCCCACATAATATTTCTCTAGTTCTGAGTGTTTAATGAGAGCACCCTGGAGGAGTTTCCCTGATTCTGGTAGATTAAGGGTCGTAAGTTTTATTTCTACATGAATTTTAGCATGGAATCCTTATTCAGAACTCCCCAATTTTCCTTATTTCCTTTCCCCCCCCCCCATTTCACAACCAAAACATTTGTAGGAAAGTTATCACCATTTCCACTGGTTACCAGAGGAAATTGGGGTTTCATCTGCTCTGTGAACCAAAAGAGGTTTGGTGAGCAAAAGGTGATGAGGGTGTTCTGTGTTTTACTATTTTTCCATCATGAAAATACCAGGAATAAAGCAAATCACAGCTGCTGCTTGATCCAGGACATCATTGTGGCATTTTTCAGATAAATGAGCTGGTGTAAATTTTGGAAGAGCTCAAGGCAGGGTTGGATGGGAGTCTGAGCAGCCTGGCCTAGTGGAAGATTCCCTGGGATTGGAAGGAGATGAGCTTTAAGGTCCCTTCAACCCAAATAATTCTGTGATTCTCTGGTTGGACTGTTCTAATTATCTTTCCTGCAGATGTTGTGGCCTGGAAGACCACAAGGAACACGACCAGCTGTGATTTGTAACTGCTTCAAAAAGCCTTCTTGGGGCTGTAATTATACCATGGTGGCTGAGGGAAGAGAACACAATATCCTTAAAAAAAATCACTTTCCACTTAGCTAAGTGTATAAACTCTGCCACTCATTAATAGTAAATTAGTGGATGATTTTTGCAGGAAGTCGTTGGAGCACACACTTGAGGTTTTGGGTGGCAGACATCACCATGCATGTCTGGATTGTTAAGAATTCTTTCGTTCCCATAGCTCTCAAATCAGAGTTTCTCAAGTGGGTTCTTAAAAAGAAAAAAAAAAATTGCAAATGAAACACTTTGAATTATGGCTTTTGAATGCTTGTTATTTGTTTTCTCTCAGAAATGGAAGGTAAAAAATCACTTAAGGTTAAATGAAGTATTTGGCTTTGTTTTCCTTCAGCTTCTATAATAAAAATATTTCACTTTGCAACTATATTTTTTATAAGGTATCAGCAATTATTTTAGTGATTTTCTTCCTAAATTGCAATTCCCATTTAACATAATTTTGTTTACTCCAGAATATGCATTCTAGCTCAGACATAAGAGCACAGTGAGATTCCTTTCTGCTGTTAGCTGTGCTTCTGTAGTCACACTTGAAATACCAAATATTTAGGTGGGATATCTTCCCTCTTCCCCTTTTTTTCCACGTACATCACATTGGAAAAAATATGTAAAACTTGGATCCAGTTTCACTCTGTGTGTGTCCACCTGTACCTGCCACCTCAGAGAGCAAAGAACCCCCCAAAACTCAGCCTGGATTTATCAGAGAATTCTCTCATCAGCTTGGGGAAATCATGCAACCTCCCCACGTCTCTGAGATGAAGATAACACATTATTTCTCTCTCTTTTTCTTGGTTTGACTGAAAATTTCTCAAGGCAGAGCTGCCTGGGCTGTGTCTGTGCAGGGAACGTCTCACAATGGATTGGGAGTTCAGCTCCGGGCACAGCAGCATTGCTACAATGCAGATTAATATTTTTTTTTCCTTTGCCTCTTTCATTTCTTTAAAGAAGATACAATCTACCTCTGCTTGAGCTCTGCCTGAGGTATGAAATAAGTGTAAAAGTTCACGTTTTTAGCAGCAAGATGTCTTTTAATTAAGAGCTCTCCTTATCAGTCGACTTCCTTTAACCATTTAGATTTAAATTTAGTCAGGGTCTCCCATCTGCCATATTCTTTTAATTCCTCCCCCCCATTATTAGTGTATCTAAATTATGTGCATTTCTTTGTGGGTTGCTGTGCAATAATTCTTCCTCCTAACTAATAATGGCAAAGGGAAGATGGAAAGGTACATTCTGCTCCTGATGTGATGAATATTAATTTGGTGCAGAGCAAACGAGATCTGCACTTGCAGGAGAACTTTGCCCATGACTTTCTGGAGTGGAGACAGATTTTCTACAGAAACCTCTAAACATGAAAGGACACCCCCTTGTTCCCCCAAGAGATGCAAGAAAACCCCTAATTAAATGAATTAGAATATAAGGGCTATAAAATAATGTTTCTGCTCTGCCACAGCAGAGTTCCCAACCCTGGGGACATTGTGGAGCCAGTGATCAGAAGTACAAATGAACTCTGACTCTGATAACTTCGGGTCCTAACAGAGAGAGAACAGTGGAAAGTTTGCCAGAGAGGCCCCAGAGATAACAGTCAGAATTATATAATGTGCACATATAGGACAAAACAAAAAAACCTACAGCGATTTTCTCCTTGGGGATGACAGCTTCGGCTGGGAATGTGACTCCAGTAAAATTTGTTGTGATTTGGAGACAAAAATAATGACTGCTGGCCAAATCTGGACCCTTGCATCGAGGCTGCCTGGCTGGGGATTTGCAGGGATGCTGCTTGCAGGAGGCAGGAGCACATCAGAGCTGCTTTGTAGATATTGCTAAGCCCCTTAGTTCTCTCCGAAAGAGGGGATTTGGAGCAGGGAATCCTCGGAATTGACACATTAATTTTCTCCCATGTCCATGCCCTGTGCTCAAACTTCTTGAGAAACACAGAGATCTCTGCCTTTCCTCCTCTGCTTGGGTCCAGGGTGTTCCTACTCTGACACTGAACACGAAAAATAAAACAAACCATATCTGACCGATTCAAAAATCAAATAATTTCTTTAAATTTTATTGAAGGATTTTTCTGCCAACGCTTTAGAGTCCTTTACGGATATTTAAATTATGTTAAAACATAATGTGTGTTAAAATATTCCCCCAAATACAGAGAGAATTACCAATTCCTCAGCATCCCAGAAGTATTAAAAGGAAGGCAGCTCTCTTCTGACACTGAAAACTTTTTGGAGCCCATCTGCCAAATTTAGGGGCAAATTTTATCTTTGGATGTGCACCCTGGGTTGCTGTCATGCTAACCTGGAGGGATGCAGTAAGCACTGAAATGCAGAACACTGTCTTTATTTTGAATGTTATTTACAGAGCCCACAAAAACACCCTGACATTCATCAGAAGCTACAGCTTGGCCATGCTGAACATTGGCTTTGTTGTAGGGGAGAGTGGTCACTAATCCTTGATTGTCTTCTGAATTATTTGAGGACTTAACTGTAGTTAAAATGTGACCTGAAACCAATGCCTTAAAGGGAGATGAAATTGCTTGGCTGCCACAGAAATACCAGTACAAGTCAAGAAAATCAGTTGCTTTCTCTAATCTCCTTTCCTTTGGAAACTTTGCTAATGAGATCAATTCCAGAGACAGTTGCCTTGATCCACAATGGTAAAAGTCCTTCTGTTGGCAGCTAAATAAAGCAGGATAACCTAAAGCTATGTTAAAAATTGGGAGTATAATGTGAGGTGAACAGACAACCTGGCTTTGCTGAGGCAATATGGAGCCCTGAGTGTGTCAGATTTGGTTTGACTGTTAAAAATGGCCCCTAACTGTGCTTTTACCAGAGCATCCTCCCCTTCTGTCCTGCTGCAAACCAGAAGCCTCAGCCTTCATCAACCTGACATGCAGTTCAGATGTGGGCCCAGCTGGGTTTTGTAACTCAGAGAGGGAAGAAAGCTGTGAAAAAAATTCGCTTCAGCTCGATCTGCAGGGGCTCAGCTGAGAAATCAGATATTTGAGCATATTGGGGGTTAATTGTCCACTCCACACCTTTCTGTGAGCTGTGCCATCAGCACATAGTTGTGTCAAAAAAAAAAGAAATAAGACATTCTGTTCAAGGTAGGAAAAAAATCTAACAAAAAAATCCCAGATAGATCCTCTGCTTTCCTGGGCTAGAACTAGGAGTGGGGATGTATTTTGGGGGGTGGAATCAGGTGATCTTTGAGCCACAGCATGGAATGATTCTATTAGTCATCAGAGGACATGTGGGTCCTGGATTTTTCCCCACATGAGTCTTCTGAGCTCTTGGAACCCTGTTGGAAGGAGGCAAGAGGGACATGGAGAATAATCAGGAATTATGAACCTGTTGGGCAGTGAATTATGGAATTATGAACCTGAGTGGCCAGTGCTTTTGTGGTTGTGTCCAAGGGATTCTGAAAGTGGTGCCTCTGCAGAAGAGGGAAAAGCTGGGGCATCTTTCCCTCAGTAATTTTGCAGTGCAGGGCAGCAGAATTAAGGATGTTGATTGTGTTTTTCTCTAATAGCAAGCCCTCTGTAACAATAAAGGTAACTCAGCATAGCTGTTATAAACAGGATTTCATATTGAGTGGGCAAAAGAATGCAAAGTCCTAATGAGCTCATCCTTACCCACTTCTATCATATAATTCTGTGAAAAATTTTGGAATGTACTTACTCTGCATGTCTGCAATTCCAAGTGAAAAAGGTGGGTTTTTTCTTTCTATGTTTTTGGTTTTTTTTTTTCCATTCTGTATCTTATTAATGAATTTTACCTCATTAGGAAATCCTTTAAAATGCTTGGATTGCTATCCTGGAGAATTAAGTCTTCCATTTATCGACAGAACCTGTGCAGCTTTGGCATGAGGGGTGTAAATCCCCCACTGTTCCCTGTCAATGCTTTCTGTCCTGCTGGGGAGCAGCACATCCAGAGAGGATTGCTCAGATGTGCACACACCCTGACTCTGACCTGACTCCTGAGGAGAGTTAGCAACCAGGGAGAAAGAGGTTTCATGATGTCAAGAAATGTATTTTCTTTGTTTTATTGGATTAGGGGTACATTCCATAACTTTTTCTTTTTTTTTCTTTATTGGATTTTTTATTTTAAGTTCTATTACATATTCTACAAACTCATTGTAAGGTGACAGTGCCAACATTTTTAAGGTGTTCCTTGGTGGTCAAGAAGATCTAAACAAGAATAATAATTTATTCATTTTGGAGCTGGTCAGGCATTAAATAGGAACAGCTTATATCTTTGTGTAAGGGAAATGCACTTAACCCCAAATTTAGTGCAAATAAAAGCTCATACAGAATTTTGGGCCACATTCTCAGCCACAGGTGATCATCAGAGATAACTTCAAGCCTGTAAAGTTCTATGTGTGTAAATCCTTATAACTTCCCAAGAGTTTAAGGTGCCTCCAAGTCTGAGAACCCCATGGTTCAAGGGTGCTCATGCTCATGGCTGAGATTATGCTTTTTCTGATAATCTGATTTTCTCAGCTCAGTTCTGGGGAATTTCTGTACCCCAGTAAATGAATCACCAGTTTTTATCACCAATTAATCTGTGTTAACAGAGGAAAGGAGCAGGTTTCCCAATAAAATCCTGGAATGGCCTCTCTGCTCTTTCCCAGTTTTTAGGTTTTGGTTATTGATTTTCTACTCTATACACAGCTCAGTGTTTTCCTCTCTTCTTCTTCAGTGGAAGTAGAGGCTGACACAAAAAAAAATCCTCATGAATTCTGGTGAATGTTTGATTGGTAAGAAATGCAGAGGATTTAGGGAGAAATTACCTAATTAAGGCAAAAGAGTGGTAAAACTCATGTTTGTTACACTGGCCTCTAGGACTTAGTCATTGCTTTAAACCACCCTTAAAATCAACATTTATTTGCACAGACCTTTGGGGACAAAGACTCTGTTGGCCTGATTTGTACTAAAACTTGGGAAAGCAAGCAGAGATATTTGTGGAGAAAGGGCAGCAGCTGAGAACAGACTGAGACATTTTTACCGTGGGGTCTGAGATCCTGGGATGGAAACTTTGCTCTGACTGAATTAAACTGGAGCAACCTCAGGCTCAGCTCTGTAAATCTGCACCAGGGTGCAAATGAGGTGTTTGGTCATGGGGCCAAAGGACAGTTATTTTGTGCTAATGAAACTTTATTATATTGATCTGCAGGGGACAGCTTTGCTCCCCAAATTTGCAGGTCCTGAGTGTCCATATTTCTGAATATAGACATGTGTGCTAGAAAAATACCCCTAAGCAGAAGAGAGGACAATTGGCATCATATGAGTTAGTAAATTTGTAATTGGAAAGATGTTTTTTATCAGTCCAGAGGTTCCATTTTGCTGTAAATTCAGGCCAATTTTGCTCCTGTCAGATATGAGCTCACGTATTATTACATGACAGACCTTTGAGTAAAATGATACATTTTCCTCCAGATCAGGCTGTCTGGCCTCAGCAAGTTTATTCAGGCAGTGGAAATCCCTTATTAAATACATTTTTCAAAACTTCCTGCAGTACTGTTTATTTATAGATTACAGGGGAGATAATCAGTGCTTTCCACTCATATTCGCTTAGTTCTTCCTAATGATACCTAGTCACACTCAGTCATGGTCATGCATACTCTCTTCCACTCACAGTAAATTCCATTCACAGTAAATTTGAATTCACACTTCATAGTCAATCATTTAACTCATTCACATCAGTCACACTGAATCAATACTCCCTCGCTCCCTTTTTTCTTTTTTTTTTTTTTTTTTCATGCTCATTCCTTTCCTTTCACATTTACTCTTGAACATCTGCAGTCATCCCCGTTTGCTTGGTGTCTGTCCTCAGAGCAAGAACGTAGCTGTCATTAATGGTAAACCCTCTGCAGCTCAGAAATTAAGAGGGTTATTGCAGGGCCAGGCAAGCACTGGAGAATCACAGGTGCTGCTCAGATTTCCTGCTGAGGGCAGCCAATCCGAGCTCCTGATTTTTGGGGTGGGAATCTCACACCCACGTGTGTGCTGCCTCATTCCACACACTAACCTCAGCCCCAGGTTGTTTGTTTTGGTCACCCTGGGGATGCACAATTAAGCAGAGTCGATGCTGCCTTTATTTTTGTAATTTTTTTTTTTTCCAATTTAATTGGATTCTAAACTAAGGTGAAATACTGTGAAAGCAGGATGGGAGGCTGAGGATGTTGCTATGGTCAGAAATCATGGAAATGAGTCGTGTGGTGAGTGGGACAGGGATTATTTAATAAATAGGGGTTTATAGAATTTTATAGTTTATAGAATTTTATAGCTGCCAACTCTTTTGCCTTCATGGCACATCTGAACCCTGGCTCAGAAAACAGTGACCCCACACCCTGTTCAGATAGTTTGGGTCTCTGGTCTCAGGGAGCTGTTTGATGCAGGACTGAATTGGGGGGCAAAAAGGATTGCAGATGTATTTGTGCCTGCTTTTCCTACCAGATGGCATCAGGCAACTCTTTTCCTGTGAAGGCTTTGATGTCAAAATGCTCAAGACACCTTAAAGCTCTGAATTTCCCATGGAGTATCACAGCATGGAACTCACCAGGAAGATATCCTGGTTTTGAGGGCCAGGATGTGCAAGAATATGAATGCAGATATTTTAGCCAAGTATTGAATTTACTGATGAGGAAGATACTACTTTTATTATTTTTTCCCCTTTTTTTATGTCTGTAACAATAATTAACAGCTGAAAAAAAACCAGAGGTTGTATTTAATCCAAGGACACCCCTACTGGAAAACTGGATCTTGTTTATGAGTCCACAAAAACAGTGAGAAATGGGGAAAAAGGGCAAGGAGGAAGGGGTAAAGGCTTTGAGGAAATTGCTGTAGAGGTACTGGTGGGCAAATCCTTGGTGTGCAGAGCCTCTCACAGCTCTGAGTGCTCCAAAGGAGGAGAGACAAGCCAGCCTTACTCACAGCATATTGTGACTTCCAGGGCCAGGAAAGAGAAACTGTGGCATTGAATTAATAGCTTTGTGTCTGGGGACAAGGAGCACATCCCATGAGACGCAGAAGGATCGTAGCCATCATCTTGAGATTGGCCTAGGAGGAGGAAAAGTACATTTGATAGACTATTATCTTAATTCCTGGCCTGAAAATCATGGGCTGTGGACAGTGGAGCATCAGCTGTTACCTTGGAGTCACCAACCTGAAGTAAAAGGTTCTAACTGGGTTCTTCTTTTATTTATTTTTTTTTTTTAAAAACTCTGTTATTTCTCCTTAAGAAAGAAAGAAAACAAGACAATTACATGCTCTGAGGAGTCACAATAATCAATAGCAGAAGCCAGCAGGGAAATGGGTCTGGATGGCTGAGGCCTGAGGGGAGGCACACGATGCTTGCAGGACACTCAGATTTTGGGGGTGAGCAGCAGAGCTGGGCAGCTCCAGACCCCTACATAGCACCAGGTTCAGAAAGGTTCAGGTGGCATCAAATTAACATTTTCAGGCAGGATATGACTGTAAAGTCAACAGTAGAGGGCCAATTTGTGTTTCCTGGTCTCCAGGGCAGCACCAGGGAGATTTTATATCTCTTTTTTTTGCTGCCTTGGTACATTTGTACCCTTAGAAATCATACCAAAATGAGAAAAGAAGAGCTGACCCATAAGCAAGGAGAAGTGGACAACTTCCATAATATCTGTATCAAAAATTCCTTTCAACCCCACCAAAATATTCTTTTCACCCTCCAGTTGTTTTGTTTTAAGGTTTGGCTTTTTTTTTTTTAGCTACATAGTTGTTAAACAAAGATTTCTGTGTCAATTAGTGGGGTGCATAGGGACTTTGGTCCCTCAGTGTGTGCTTAGCAGATGTTCACAGAAAAGCAAAGTTTACCCAAACATTTCTGAGGCTGGAGTTTGTATATACAGCCTCTCTCTTTTCTTTCCAAAGGGTACCATATTAACAATTCTTTTCTCGCCAGTATAAATATTTTTCCTGCAATTAACTGCATAATGGTGCAACACAGATGCTTGAAGAGGGTGTACTTACCCACTGCAATTTGAGTCATCCCTTTACAGTAGCACCCACCCCTGATGCATCAGAAATCAACTCCATTTTTATTAAAAAAACATCTAAATATGGGAATAATTCCCTAACCTGTTTATTTTGAAAAGTGCTTTGCCTTCTAACTACACAGCCATGGCAAACATCTATTAGCTTTGCTTTACTTTGTTTCCCTTCATTTTTATATATATATTTTTTTTTTTTTTTTTTTTTTTTTTTTTTATGAANTTTGTTTTCCTTTCTTTTTCTCTGAGTCACTCTTTGATTTTCAAAACATTTTGGTCATCCACAGACTCCAAGTCTCCTTCCAGGAGAAAACACTGAAGAATCAAGTGCATCTCTCCTCGCCTTTTTAAAATTACCCTTCAGGGCAGTGCACACACAGAGTGACCCTGGCTTTTGACAAACCTTTGCTGAACAAAACGTAACAAGCCCTGTGTATTTTGAGCAGCATTTTCTATTCTGACAGAGACAGCTCGGTAGCATTTGATGTCTGCTTGCTGGTCATAGATAATGGTGCATCCTGGGACCATTGTCATCCCTGTCAATAAGAAGGCCTGGGGGGACGTTCAACAAAGCTACCTTTTGATTCACCGTTTTCCCTTCCTTCCCAAGACATTTGTAAGCCCCTGGTCAGCCAGGTCACTTTATTTCATCCTGATGTGCCTTGATAATAGCATCATGTCTGACAAAAAATTTTGACAGACCGCCGCTGCGCGTTCCTTTGGTTTCCCGGGTTGTTTTCGATGCCTCCTCAATGTCAAACGAGCTTTGAAAGCTACTGATTATGTTTGTTTGGACTGAATTTGACAAGATTCCTATTCTTTGAAGCAATTAAGCTCCTGAGGATGGATCTTGGGATTTGAGCTAATTTTTTTTTTTTTTTAGCGGTGCAGGAAGCAACCAGAGCACATCCTACGCTTTGGCTTCATTTTTGTTGTTGTTTCAAGGTTGTGCTTTCATTACACCTTTAGAAATACCTCAACCCAGAGGAAACTTTTAAGCTTTAGAAGAAAATCAAAAAGGAGAAAAAAAAAAAAAAAGAAAAACGTGCAGCTTGAAACTAAGTTTTGCATATGTATATTTTATCAGAAAATGGCAAGTTTGGCCAGCTCAGGTGGTGAAATCTCTGCAGAATTTAACTCTTCTGAGGCCACATGTGCTGTCCACTTGCAGAAGAGGTTTTAGGAGATAATCTATGCCTATGAAGAGGTGGCTAATAAAGTATTTTGCTCAACTGGCCACAGATGATAGCTCACAGCCTGGCTTGCTTATTGTTTAAATTAGTTGCAGGCAATTTAACGTATTACAGATGGGAATTAGCAGCATTTTTAGTTTTATCAGTTAGCTAAATTGTTAAATGGTGTTGCTGGAGTTCAGCAAAGCATCTCCAGAACTACACAACCATTTTTTTTTTTTTTTTGGCAGCCACAGATGGAAGTTTGCATCCTGCCCCTGTAGCAGCGGGCATGCAGCACACACACTTTTAATTGGGGGAGGGCCTTTCTTTTTTAATCTGGCAAAAATTTGTCACAGTTCATATGGTACTAAAATAGAAAAATGACAATTTCCCATGCAGAAAAGAAAAAAAAAAAACAACCTAAAATGGCCTTTCTGTTCTGTGTTTTAAGGTATTTTTGCTGCATTTAAACATATTTAACCTGAAGCCTTTATCACTGCACAGTGGAAACGACCTCTGTTTTGTAAATAACCACTTGGAAACAGCCACCTTTTTTCATATTTGAAGACATTTAAGGCCTGACCCCACCTTATGAATGAAAATGTGGAGGTCCCTGGGAGTTTCTCAGAGTCTGACAGCAGCTGGGCAGGGATTTTTGTCTTTATGTTGCAGGGAAGCTTCAGTAACATCACGACTGGTCCAAATCCACGGGGACAAGCAACCTTTGAAGCTCAGCTCTCCATTCTTTCCTGGAAATCACCAATGAGAGGAGATAAATCTGAGCTTGGCTCACAAAGGTGGAGAGGCCAGCTGCTGTTCAGGGAGTACCCACACCTGCAGGATGCTCCTGTGTTTTTTCCCACCCTTCCACACCCATTCCAAGATCCAAATTCCTGGGCTGCTCCCCTTCCAGCTCAGTTCTGCCTCTGACCAGTGCAGGCAAAAATTCAGTGCCTCAGTTTCCCTGGAGATGGGGGCAGGCTGTGAGTATTAATCTCCTCTTCACAGGGATTTGACATCTCTCGTTGGTAGCAGTGCAGTGGGTTGGTGGATCAAATGTAAACCAAATTATTTTCCTTTTTATCAGAGTTTGTATTTAGTTTTAATATTATGACTGAAATGACAGCCTCTCATTTTCATGCATTTCTGCTTTCATTCCCAGTTATTATTTAGGTTATGTTACCTTCAAAACATGTTTTTATGGAGTTGTAATGACTAGACATGAAAACACAGCTAACAGTTACCTACTGCAAATTTATGCATTTTTCTTGCTCATAACCTATCAAAATTGCAAATTTTCCCAGGGAATTAATCTCCTTTTGCATTTGGCCAAGATCTTCCTTTTTTTCTCCTACATTCTGAGTGAGGATAATGATTTCTGTCCTCAAAATGCCCCCAAAGCCATGTCTGAAGCTCTCCAAAAAAAGGAGCAGAATGTAGAGGAACGGATTGGTTTTGTTTTCTTTTCACTGGTATTTTTTTCAGGAATACAGTATTTCCTTGGAATTATTACCAATGCTTTTCTGTCTTTCATATTCAGTGCCTTTCTGTCAGGCTATCTCCAGTTCTTCAGGGCAGTATTGTCTAGTTATTCTTTCATATTAAATGATTGGGTTATTACTTTTACGTCCTTAGAATATTTCATTTTAGTGATTTCTCCATATTAAAAAGATGATAAATTATAGCAGCTATTAAGGGCCCAATCCTGAATTCTTAATGTAGTCATTTCCATTAAAGTTCCCCCTGACATAGATTTATATGGAATCTGATAAATTTCTGCTTGGCAAATTCCTAGAGAAACTACAGAAACCTGAATTAAATTAGTCTGTTAAAATAATCAACATGAGCCCAATCTTGTCAAGTGAGGGGGAGATGAGTGTGTTCTGTCCACTGCAGGACAGGAGTTAATGACTAATTATTAAGCACCAAGATGGGAAAAGTGCAGTGGGATTTCCAGGCACATGAGGGATTCAGGACTGAACCCTATTTTTGCTTTAAGCCTTACTTGTCCACAGGGTTTTTTTTTTTTTTTTTTCCTCACATTTCTAATCTATTTTCTTCTACGATGAGGAAAATGTGGAAAGATTAATTTCTCTGTTAATGACATTTCTGGAATAGTGCAGGAGGCAGAGTGGGCCCCTCTTGGAGGGGCTGGAGCACAGGATCCCCTGGGGATGCTGACTCACTCTGGGTCCCTGCAGATCACCAACAGTAAAATGAGATTTTCCATGGCTCTCACTTTGGCTTACAAAGTTTGGCAACACCTAAAACATTTCATTGCTCTTGATTTTTGGGGCAAACCTTCCCAAGCCAACAAATGGATGAACCTCCAGAGTTTGGGTTCGAGAGAATTTTTTTTTTCCGTGCTATTTACAAATTAGAAAATTAATGAGTAAAACCCACACTGTCCTTTGTGAGATGTAATAATGGTGTGATGCCACTGAGGCAAAAAATCTCTAATTTTTCTTCTAGATCCTTTCTTATGACATGACAAATAGGTTTTTAGATGTAAAGATCAACACAAAATGCAAAGATGACTTTTTGTTTTTTTTTTTTCTGCTATGTAATAATACAAATGAAAAACTCAGGTCACAAGTGCTGAAGTCTTTATTTGTGTCATAACCATTCTGGAAATAAATGCATTTTATGAACCTCCTTAGGTTCATTTAAATACATGTTGTCCTGCCATGTTGAGAATGGCTCTTGCTCTACGTAACTTCTTAGTAGCAAAATGTTGTTTTAAAATTTCTTAAAACTTTTCAATGACACAAATTTTTTTAGACATAATTTTATGTTTTAAATTGCACTTCAGTTGGTCTTACTGGAAGATATATTATGTATTTCACCAAATGAAGCTTCTACCTGTATTTTGTAGACTGCTACAGTATTTCTTCTTTTCAATACTGTATTTTTGTTTCTTGGACTATCCTGTTTTTCAAGAATATGGTGACTTTCTGAAAACTTCCCAGCAAAGCACATTCTGTGTCCTTTGGACCTAATTCTGAGAATTTTTGGTCAGTTATCCTTATTCTGCCACTTGATTTTTAGTGTTTTAAATGATGAAATTTCTCATTCTCTTCTGCCCTTTTTATTGTTGTTTATTTCATAGGGAATTTTCAGATGCTTCATAATAAATTGGCCACTTAAAACACATCAGGACAGAGCACAGGGGACAAACGTGGATGAATTCAATACTTTCATGGGTAACACTGCTGTAATTAATACTAGAAAACTAACAGAAAGACATGGGATATAATTGTGCTTGTTCCATTTAAAAATTAACACTAATTTTGAATATTTAAAAAAACCAAACAGAACAATTGACACAATAAGTGATTGTTTGGCCTAAACTGTATTTTTTTTTCACCCCATTTTGCTATTTTAGCTAGAGAATTGGAGAACAAATTCTTTACTGATCTCTAGATATGAATGTTTCTTCCATTTCAGGTTCTTTAAATGCTCATGTGCTTCAGAAGAACCAAAGCACCAAGGTAGGCTTAGCAGTTTGTCAGTTTAATGAAGTACTTAATTGAACATAAGTTTCTTAGAAGGAGCTAAATTTCAAGAAGAAAGAAAAAGCTCCCCTCTAGACTAATAATTGTCTGTGGCAGGAAAACCCTTGGCAGTGGAAGTAGGGATTTATCTTGAGTTGGAATGAATTTTCCCTGTCAATTGGCATCCGAAAGAAACTCGGCAGGGAGAGTTGAGTGACTAAATAGTTCTCCAATGACTGAAACAAATGGATACTTTAATGAAAATCTTTTGAATGCCACTCAAAATTCAGTCCCTGGCGTGGTGGCTCAGATTTTATAATACTGTACATATGTGGGGCTGGGTTGTTGTTTTTTCCTTTCAATCTGAGCTGAATTTGAGGTTTTGTTTCGTAAAACTATATCCCATATCTGTTTGACTTTGATCAGTTCCAAATGCTCACCATATTTTTGGTGTGTTTAGGAGGAACTTCATTGACTATTAGGTCTAAACCAGGGGTGGCTTTTTAATTGCAATTTTAATTAATTAACAGGGTCTCTGGGTTATGAAATATGCTTGAGCCTTCACGCATGGTACAAGTCATCAGAACAAATTGGTTGAAATGTGGTTTTCAACCACCCTGGGCTTTTATAGGGTATTAGTTTTGGAAAAAAAATGTGTACTCTATAGTTTACTTTGGCCTGACAGTGTTTATCCTGTATGTTTGTAGAAATAAACAGGAAAACCCTTAAACACTAACAATCTTATTTGATTCTTGATGCTTCTTGGCAACTAATCACAACAACTCCTTGGTGAGGTCCTGTGTATGACATGTAAATATTTGACAGAAAGGTAAAATATAGATATCTGAGCCCCTTATATATTTAATGATCCCAAACAATTTCTTGGACAATAGGCAAATAGCAAAATGTCACTTGCTTGGAAGGGGAGAGGAAGAAAAATCCGTGAACAAGCTGTTCCTTTCTTGTATTTGCAGTAATTTTTCTTGTAGTGGCTGTTACATGTTGTTAGTTAATATGAAGCTTAAACCCATGTCATTTTAGTGCTGCCTTTGTACAGATATTTAGCAAGGCCAGGTGTGCTTTTATCTCTGATTTTTTTTTCAGGATGAAGGTCTCTCTGAGAATTTCTGTGATTTTTTTTTGCTATTTTCTCATCAGAGGCTCTGTCAGCAACTCACACTCTTCACCAACATCAATTCCTCCAGTTGTTGTGATGTTGGGCAGTCCATGTTCAAGCCCTCTCTCTGCTCTGTGATAATGAGAATATTTCCTAAATATTCAGTTCAGTTCGTGGCCAGCAGAATTTCCTACCATCTCTAATTATTTGGCTTTTATTTAAATAAATGTATATTTTTCCTGCTCTCAGTAATTTCATACACCCATTTCCATGCCCAAAGTCTCTCTTCTCAACAACACTTGATAATCTTTTGTGTTTGCACTTTGAATATATTTAGACATTCAAAAATTGTGATGTATTTCATTTTTTACCTGCCTGTAGAGTAAAATTCCTTACATTTTATCTTCCTTAACCTTCTCCACCTCATATTTTGCTCTCCCACTTTCCCCCTTTGCCTGACCTCGATCTTTGCAGAATCACAGGATCATTTGGTTTGGAAAAAAACCTCTGAGATCATCGAGCCCAACCTTTGGCTGATCACACCTTGTCTACCAGACAGTGATTCCCCCATTGGAAAATTTCCAGTACTGATTGATTGGAATGGGAGAGCTGCAACAGGTTTGTGGCCCTGAATTCTCCTCAAATCCCTGGATTAATTTCTGCCCCTGTGGAAGTGCCTCGCAATCTTCTGCTCACTACTTGAAGTAGCAAATCCTCTCCTTGGTACCAGAATTCACAAGGATTTGCTCATGCTTAAAAAATAAAAACAGTGTGGCTGTCCATGAAGAATTTTTTGGAAACTATTCCTCAGATACTTAGTGGGAATTATAAAAACAAGTGATAATGTGAGATCAAAACGAAACTTTCAGCAGAGTGGAGTTTCTTAAGGAAAAACAAAGCAGTTGGAAGGGAAAGGCTGATGTGTTTGAAGCCACAGAGAGAAAAAAAAAATAATTAAAAATATCTTTGAAAGCGTTTAGAGCTGCATGGAGCTCAACAAAGAGCTGCTAATATGGAGAGCAGGAATTGTTGGATAATTACATTGACAATCTAGAAAACAAGCTTAGGAAAGGAGGCTGGGGAGAGCTGAGGGATGGGAGATTGGGGAGGGAGAATTTTCCCCACCCCTATTTTGTCTCTGCTTTTTATGCTGCATTTTGAAGATGCATGGAACGTGTAAATCAGCTGTGACTGTGGTTTGCTTTGAAACACTGCACATTTCGTTTCATTAAGGCTTTCAGAGGAGCCTCAGCCAGCAAGTCTTCCCCACAGAAACTTTGATTTGTATTATTTTTGGTGGCTTTATTTTTTTTTCCCCTTCCTAAAGGTTACTGCCACTGTCGGTTTAACGGTGTTTATGTGATTTTATAATAAGTGTTATCACTTTGTATAATTATTATGTGTGATTAATCCTGTTCACACTTGAAAGCTGTGGTTTTTTTTTTTATTATTTTTTTCATTTTTAACCAGAGGGTATGTCTTTAAGCCTTTGTGTTGTTCACTTATAATGATAGCTGACAAGAGTTATCATAAAGGGGGAGGAGGATGGAAACTGGAATAAATTGTTGAGTAAAGAAAGATTTCTGGGAATTTTTGTTTGGATTAGCGTCTTCTATAGTAATTCTTGAGGAAAATGGTGGATGCAATGTATAGACCCCTGATAAATTGGTGTTTTGCATGAATTTCTGCAGCAATCAGGTTATGCAAGAGTTTGAAAGAATGTGCATTGTTCAAATTTTTCAACGTTCTTTTGGAGAAATTCAACCTGTTTTAAAAAGGATTCTTAAAAAATGGTTTTTTTTGTAACCTTTTAACTGGTGTGCATTGTTCCCAGCATGAGAGACTGGGGGTTTGTGATTAAAGGGGATTTAGGAGCTAAAATGGCAGGGGCTGGGAAAGCAGAATTGTTATTTTTTAGGTTGAATGGCTTCACATGGGTCTACTCTCCATGGAGATCTTTGACCACTTCATTATGTTCTCCTTTAAAAATCATGATTTTAGTAGATATGCTTGGCAAATTTTGAAAATCTTTGTTACTGATGATGGAATTTCTGTGTTTTAGTGACATATCAGAAATCCCATTGTGATAAAACCCCCAGCAGAAGCAGTAGTGGTTGTGTGGACACCTCACATGGTTCCCAACCTTCCCCAAGGAATCCGAGTGCTTAAACTGGCTGCAAATAATTCACTCTATAACAAATCATCTCTTGCTTTAGGAGAGCTAAAATCCACCTGGTTTGCAATTCTGTGCTTTAATATTCAGTCTTTGGACTGAATTAATTTGGGAGTTGAGAATTTTAAATTTTTTTTTTTATTTCTGAAGCTGTTATTGTGGCAGATTTTAAAACTGGTGTTTGTATTTCTTGATATCGTTGTAGAAATTTGTGTTTCTTGTTATTTGAATTTGTACCACAAATTATTTGACTTTCATTTAGAATGATGACCAAGCAGGAGCACCCCAAATACAGACCAGCTCCCAGATAATCCAATAGTGAGAATGCCTTTGTAAACACCAAAATAGTCTCATTTTAACTGACTAGAAATTGAAAGGAATATCTGTAAGAATTACAACAAAAATTTATGAGTACAGTGACACTGCTGCTTTATTTAAATACATTTTTATGCCTTTTTTACATATATAACACCTTCATATTGACTTCAGATGTCAAGCAATTTAAAATAACATTTACAATTTTAAAAGCTAGTTAAAATTCCCTAGACCTCTCCAGAATTTCCATACTCCAGGAGCTTGAACTCTTACAAAATACATTAAGGGAGATATCCCCCTACATTAATGAACAATCAATATTTCATATATAATTGTTTCATATGTATCTGTAGGTAAAAATAGCTAATCCCCACAACCAGATTAAGCCAATTAACTTGGAGTGTGTGGTTTCCAAAAGGGCTCTGGAAATTGAAGCAGGGGGCCAATGATGTGATGAAGTGAGGGAGAAATATATTTGTGTTTCTTTGAAGAAACATTTATTTCAAAGATGGTTATAATATTAATTATTACTTAAAGGGCAAAAAAAGGCTTTAAGCAGGAGATTTAACTGAAAAAGGTGAAAAGTTTGTGTGAAAATTTTGGAGAAAGTTTTTCTGGCACTTTTTAATGCCTTTTTAAAATATAAATCAGTCCCATCATTGTCTGGCATTGATTTGATGAGTTCATTTGTGCCTGTGCATTGTCCACTGCATTTTCAGACCAAATTCTGTCCTCTTTGACCCAGGTCAAAGTGTGGAAAGTGTGATTTCTGCAGAAAGGGTATGAGTCCCTAATATCTATAACATTTCTGGTATCACCAAACTTAATTTATAAAACTGTTTCAACTCAGATTATATTTAACATTGATTTAGTGAGCTTAGCAACCTGAGGAGCTCCTTAGGCATAAGGTAAAGAAATGCAAGAAGAAGGGGAAATACTAGGAATCAACATATTTCTATTTCAACAAATTATTACCTTCAATTATTGTGGTCTATTAAATGTGAAGAATTTCCCCATTTTTACAGAGGCTCGTTTGCTTTTCTCACAGGACAACCAGAAGATTAGCTAAAATCTGAAAAGAAATTTCACAGTTTGGAACTGGACTGTGTGACAGTCACAGCATTCAATTTAATTACAGTGAAGTTTTGTCCATAACAGGGAGGCTGTTAAAGGAACATTTGTAATGTTTGTTATTAGTGAGGTCTGACCCTCCAAAAGGCAAGGAATGGAGATCAGAGAATCTATAAATCATGGAATGATTTGGGATGGAAAAGACAGTAAAACTCATCCTGTTCCATCCCTTTCCATGGGCAGGGACCTTCCACTGTCCCAGGCTGCTCCCAGCCCTGTCCAGCCTGGCCTTGGGCACTGCCAGGGATCCAGGGGCAGCCACAGCTGCTCTGGGCACCCTGTGCCAGGGGCTGCCCTCCCTCCCAGCCAGGAATTCCTTCCCAATACCCCAATATCCCAATACCCCAATATCCCGATACCCCAATATCCCAATATCCCAATATCCCACTATCCAGCCCTGCCCTCTGGAAGTGCAGCCATTCCCTGTGTTCTGTCCCTCCATCCTTGTCCCAGCCCCTCCCCAGCTCTCCTGGAGCCCCTCCAGACCCTGCCAGAGCTCTGAGCTCTCCCTGGAGCCCTCTCCTCTCCAGGTGAGCCCCCCAGCTCTCCAGCCTGGCTCCAGAGGGGTTCCAGCCCTGGGAACACCTCCGTGGCCTCCTCTGGTCTTGCTCCAACAGCTCAGCATCTTCCCTGTGCTGGGCAATGTTTGGTTCCAGCTGCCCGGACCTTGCAGAGCTGCTGGAGAGCTCTTCTGCCCACCACGTGTGATCCATCTCCAGGCTTTGACTGCAGCAGTGCTGAGCCTGCACCACCTTCTGACCCCTGTGCCTGAGCAGTTGGTAAATCTTCAGTTCCTTGATATAAGTTGTCAAATCCTATCTCATTTAGTTTTCATCCTGGACAGAGGATATAAGTTTTAAATCACAGCCTGTCTTATTAGTGGTTGACCATAAAAACCAACCCTTTAGAAGCACTAACTTTTGTCATGCCAAGATCAAAACCACAAGCTCAGGTTGGGCTGATGTGAGCGTTGCTTCTCCCGTTGCCCATCAAGCAGAAAGTAAATCCAGCAAAAAACATTTCATGTGCTCCACAAGCAACTCGCTAATTCCAAATGAGGCATCAATAACAGAGTCATGGCTGCCTTTTCTTAGAGTTATGGTTATCTGTTTTGTACTCAAAATATGCACATGGAGCAATTTCATCTGTGAGAACTTGGGGAAATTATATTAATCATCATAACTGAGTACAGCTTCTTTCTCAGCATGGGTCATAAATATCTTTAAGCATTAAACCTCTTTACAATAACATTAATTTAATCTATAAGAGGACACTGCGTGCAATAAATTCCATTTACAAATCTGAGTGGGCAAGAGAGAGAAAGCTGGAGTTAACTTTTTAATTTTTTTTAAATTTTTTTTTAATGTATTGGAGATTGAGAAACAATGCCCCAGCAGAAGTTTCCCTCAGCCTGAAATGCATAGGACTAGGAAGGAAAACAGAGCTTCCTGATTGATTTGCCTCGTTGCTATTGCTTAGTTTGCTGCCAGTCAGAAGCTTATATAGCTTAAAAGATTGTTATTGATTGTTCAATTTGGTGTTCATATATTTAAATTTTATTCAGGTTAGAGTGATGTTGAAAATTGGGGTCCACATGCTAGATTGCCAGCACAGTGGTTGACAACACAAACGTTAAAATACAATAATCCTTGTAGTATAAAATGGCCATTGACAGTCTAATTTCCATTTTGTGGTTTATGGCCTCTACTGAATATCTGATAATGTAATTATGCTTCAGTAAAGAATGAATCCTCTCTGGTAAACTGAGCTGTGTATGCAATGCCAATGTGAATTAAATAAAGTGACATCAAAGCTCAGTCAGGGCTTATTTTAGGAGCACATTTTTAAACATTTACTATGGTTTGTTCTACAGTAATGCCAGGGAGCAGATTTATGGCTGTTAGCATATTCATGTTGAAGAAATGTGTTACTTCACTCTTTGTTTTAGCCCAGGAGAGCAAACCAAACAGCTTCAGTAAAAGTGAATGCTGCTCTGTGGCTTAGGTATGGAAGTTCTCAGATGATGCCAGCACCAACCTCCCTGAGTAGCACGGAAAGGGGAGTGGCAGCTGTGCAGTTGGGAAATTAAAATGTAAAGAAAGCTCCCCCCAATTATTTACATGCCCCACAAATGGGACAACATTTGTTTCCTGGCAATAGGTACACGCTCAGCTTTTCTGCTTGGCTCCTTTGCTGCTGGGTTTATAAATGTATAGGAATATACAATATGATCCTACGGTTAAAGAATTTCCTCCTTTTAAATTCCAGTTGTCAAGTTATGTTATGCTGTTTATAATGCAGTGAATTATGTTCTGTCCTATCCCATTCACTGCTAGCATAATGCAACTTAACATCAGGCCACATAACAGAATATGACAGTTAAAATTTAAAAGTACCCTCATTGTATTTGTGAATTGAATACTCAACTGCGTGATTTAAAGACGGACTGGCATCTTGACTCCAGAAACAAGTAATGTTACTTGAATGCATTTTTTTCCCCCTAATATATTTGCACTGCTGTTTTGACCTTCCTTCCAAGAGGAAAAGAAAATAACCCTAAGCAACTGGCATGTATTGACACGGAGGTATTGAAAAGTTAGCGTGATGCTGCAGACATGTTTAGAGGAACTTCTGAAATCATGAATTTGATGAGATAGACTGAATCAGAATGTCACTTTATCATGTAAACAGCAGGGAGAGAGCCAAGCCCCACATGTGGATTTTAAATGTCCCAAAGCATTTGTATTAAAGATCCGGGGTCTGGTCCCACCCGCCGTACAGAGAGGTGTCAAATCACATCATGGCTTGTCCTTCCAGCCTCACCAGGGTTTAGAGCTGTGGTTCAGTGGTTCAGGAGTCAAAGGTGAGCTCCTCCACCTCACCTGCTCTTTTCTGACTGCCAGAGCTGCTGGCCAATAAGGAAACCCCTGGAGTTTTCCTCATACTTGCACCGATATAAATAATTCGCTGTTGCACCTCAATTCCCTCTGCTTTTCCCCTTGTTGAGCTTTGCTCTCAGGGCTCTCAGAGTCCATTTCCAGAATCCCATCTGCTTCACCCTGCAGCCAGGGCAGCCCCAGGAGACACAGAACAGAGGAGCAGCTCCCCCAGCTCCTTGAGAAATAACAATTGGATAAAAGCACAAGCACATTAAATACAAGCATCACCCTACATGCCCATCCCCAGGCTGGCTCTCCCCTCTCTAAGGTGAAACATGCATTTGACTCCTTGGGTAAGTAAAAGATCTTTGGAAGGAGAAGATGGAGGTAGCACGTGTGCAAAGGCTTGGCTGGTTGGGAAACAAGGTCCTGTTGTAAACTGTGTGTGTCCATATGAAGATGTTATTAATATAATTTCCTTTTCACTCACTGTTGGAGTGTCTCTCCTGAGTTACACTTGGGCTGTTAACTTCTCATGTAAGAATCATCACAGGGTCATAAAATTCTAGAATTATTTGATTTGGAAGGGGACTTAAAGCTCACCCAGACCCACCCCCTGCCATGGGCAGGGACACCTTGCACTGTCCCAGGCTGCTCCAAACCCCATCCAACCTGGCCTTGGACACTGCCAGGGATCCAGGGGCAGCCACAGCTGCTCTGGGCATCCTTTGCCAGGGCCTCAGCACCCTTAGAGGGGAGAATTTTTTCTAATATCTGATTTGACCCTGCCTTCTTTCAGATGAGAAAGAGCAGGTTCAAGAAGAGCCAAGATGAATGCATTTAGATTGCAGACAGTGGAGGTAGCCAGTGAGACAGTATTAGTCAGCATGTTTGTGGTTTAGTCACTGTTATAAGCATTTAAAATATTAGTTATTATTATTTATTACTTATACAACACCCACACACAGTGCAAGACATTTAACAAACCACATAAAAGGCAGGGCTGCACCGCAGAGTGATGGCTGGATGGATTTTAGGTGTGACAGATTGCCATTAGCTACTTGTTTGTGTTTCTTTGTGCTGAAAAAAATTCCTAAAGGTCCCAGACAAGGAGACCTCAGCTATGCTTGGCACTGTTCAAACAAACCATTAAAGAAAATGGTCTCAAGACAAGAGAAAAATCAAGGATTTACATGGTGATGTCAGGATGTGCTCACAGAGCAGCTTGCATGAGTTGCTGTCACAGTGAAAACATTAGTGGAGATGAAACTACATCAGGGTAAAGGTGTTTGTGGAGCTGTTGGATGCTGTCCCTCAGGTGCTGGTTTTCTGACCCCACAAATGTGGTTTCTGCTCTGAGTTCTGGCTCTGTGCACAAGGAGTTTGAGATGTCACCTCTGCACGGGGTGCACGTGCCATCAGCAGCTTCTAAAATCCAAGATTAAGATATAAATCTGGGATTAAGCTGTGGTACAATTTACATGAGGCTGGATCCTCACCTAAATTGCAGCTGAAGGTCTCAGAGTTTAAACACTGGCTCTGCCCAAGCCTGCCTTTGTGCAACCCTAAGCACACAAGAAGAGCTGGCAGCTTTTGGCAGCCCAAGCACCACCAGCTCTCTGGTTTGGCCCTGTCTGTGCCCAGCACCCATGGATGTTGGTACTTGGCACAGAATTAATAAATGTCACACATCAGTGGTTTGTTTCTTTGCTCTTGAACAGATCATTGGCTCTTTGAAATAATTTCTCAGAGGTATTGAGGCTGCTTGTCCTGTTTCTTCAGTGAGCTCTTCATGCCTGGTTAAAATCTCTTCCCAAGAAGTCATCCATTAAAAGCTTGTGCCTCCTTCTGGATGTTGGGGTTTTCCTTTACAGGAAATATTTGTCACAGCAGACACGTTCCTGTTTTGTTTAGAACTTGCATTTTCACCTCAGACCTTTCTTTTTATACTTAATGTTCCCCAAAATCTTGACAACTCCATGGGGCTATTCACCCTCCACATTTCACCCTGTCCTCGGTGCTTCCTTTTCAAAATTTAACCCCTTTGCAGGGATTAATTAAGAATGTTTGTCTCTGGACACAACCATAATTTCATCAACATCCAGGATTTAGTGGGAGCCTCAGGAGTGGGAAGGGGGTTGGCTCTTAGTCTTGGATCAGTCCCACTCCTTTGTGATTTCACTAGGTCCCTTCTGTTTTTTGAAGTATCAATCTTCCTTTTTCATAACACTTTCAGAGTTAGGTTTTTCTGTCTAAATATTAAAAACATCCACAAGTTGAGAATCAGCTTTTGTCACGAAAAATATATATAGAGAGAAAGGGTTACGTTTGTTTTCTGCTGGCACCCCTTGCTTGGAGAGAGAGTGAAACGCTCCTTAAATCTTTTCCAGCTGTCCTCCAGCTATTTAATGTCTAAACTTCAGGGCTTTTTGCTGCTCTGCTCTCCTTCCCTCAGCATTTTTGTGCCCTTTGAGGGTGAGTGATCACCTAGATCTCTGTCCCTGAGCTTGCTGTTCTTGGGAGGCTCCAACCATCCACCGTGGCATGATGAGCTGATAAAATCCAGGCTTGCTCAGAGCTGCAGTTCCTCACACACCACTTGGTCTCTTTTTAAGAAAATTTGTGCAGCAGAAGTGTCCAATGGCAAGGGAAGGGGCAGTGGGAACTAGAGGAATACGTGGTTGAAAAGACAGTCTATGCAGAATCTGCAGGTTTGATTTTGCTCTAAATGTCTTGTAAGACATGCTCCAGTTTTGTGTTTGCTTTTAAAATATTTTAATTTATTTCTTTATAATTTGAAATTCTACTGGACAAGGACATCCAATATCTTAACACTTAAAGAAGGGATGAGTTTCAGAAGGTTTATGCTACAGGTTCCCCAGGGAAGTGGTGGTATCATCACTTCTGGAAGTGTCCCAAACCCAAGTAGATGTGGTACTCTGTGGCACAGTTTAGTGTTATCTGGTCAAAGGCTGGACTGCATGATTTTGGAGGTCTTCTCCAACCTCAGTAATTAATTCCCTGATTCTACAAGAAACTAAGTCTGCCCTCCAGTAATTTTTCCTTTTCCTTTCTTTTCCTCTCTGTCAGAGGTGCTGTCTTTACTGACGCTGCAAGAGGGTTTATGAGCCTTACACGTGAGACTCCTCATGCTACTGTCCTAAAAAAACGAGAAAAATATTTTTACCTTGAATTTTAGTTGCAGTTAAGCACTTAATCAAAGTTCTGTTGTTGGAAGATGAGTACCATCTCCCATTAACAAATATTTGGGCTTTTCAGCAGGCGTAGCTCAGCCAGGTTTGTCAGCTCAGGTAACTCCATCTGCTCCCAAATACTGGCACCCAAAAAGGCTCTTAGAGAGAGAGAAGCATCAGTTTAAATTCCTTTTTTAGCTCTTTGTCATATAAATTCAGTTTTTTGATGATCAGTGCAATAACTCCTTATTATGCACATGGAAAAATGTCTATTAAAGGCGTTTTTAACTTTCTGGGTAGAGTTTCTTTATCTGTATTTTACAGTACCGTGAAAAGTAATTAATTCATTCCTAGATATATAACATATGGATAATTTTTATGAATTTATGGCACATTTTAGGGGATGTGAAAATGCTGCAATTATTTTAAAAGTAATGCAATAGAAATTCAGGGCTGGTTCACAGATTTATGACTGGATTATATTTTCCACAGCCAACTGCCAAACATGGAGTAGATAAAATCTGTGTTTCTTTTTGTCCAGTCTACCTCTTTTATCCTGTCTCTGGTTTACATTGCCACGTAACTACAAATAAATATCCTGAATTTGACTTATTTATAAATTGGAAATTTTGTGAAATGTATTAACCCTCAGAAAACAGTTCACCGTGTTTAATTAGTAAAGAAAAACATACTGCACACAAAATGTCAGCAGAAATTACAGTAGTAATCTATCTTTCAAAACACTATTAATTGCAGTTGATATTTAACCATACATTTCTCAAAATTAATAAAAAAAAAAGAGGTGGACCCAGCTCAATTACTGGCTTGAACATCAGAGTAAATTCAGATCTGGGTAGAGGGGCCAGTTTGTGGAAGTAGAGGAGATTCTAAGGGCAATATTTAGTCTGTGGTTTAATTTTACTTTTTAGGGCTAACTCTGACAAAAGGCTTTTCTACTCACACATTTGTAAGCCTTTCTTGAGTAGCAGGGTGTATTTTGACACACAGAAGGTTATTTTTTTTAATCATAATCTTATAAAATCAGAAATGCTTTGGGTTGGAAGGGACCTTTAAGGTCATCTCATTCCACCCCTGCCATGGGCAGGGACACCTTCCACTAGACTGGGTTGCTCCAAGCCTTGAACACTGCCAGGAGTGAGGCACCAACAACTTCCCTGGGCAGCATATGGTGTGAAATGACTAAAACATGGACTGAAACTCTTGTCTAAATTTAAGGGATTGACTTGATCACGTAATCCTTGAAAAAAATCACACCATCATCTCTCATTAACAGCCCTGTACGAATCTGAGCCTTCGAGATTTATTTTCTCCTGCTTTGAAGGCAAGTAACTTTACTGACATATTAACGTTCTAGCTGTGAATAGAATATCTCATTCTGTTTGAGGGATAGTTCCCTTGATCCATGAAATAAATACTGCATTCAGGGGGGAAAAGGGTGTTAGGCTGATGTGCAAGAGCCGCCACCACTGGGCACAGATTTATGGGGTGAGGGCGTAAAAGGAAGTGATATGGCTGTGAGAAGAGAAATGGAACGACACTTATGGGCACTAAATCCTCCAGAATTGAAAAAAAATATCAGCAATTTGTGTTCAGAGCACACAATATTTTGTATAAATGGGTTTTCATCAATACATCGATGGTTTCTGGCGGTTACACCAAAATCTGCCATTTCTGCCGAGGCACAGGCTGAGAATTTGGTTGTGTTCTGGTTTGGTTTGAAGGCTGGGAGCTGCAGTCTGGCTCTTTCAGGCCTGCAGCTTCTGAGTTTCTAAAGCTCTGTTTTTTCCTGATGTTTTGGGTTTCTGAAGCTTGTTCCCACAGCCTGAACATAAACGTCAGGTTTGGTTTGTGTAACGAAACTCATGTTTGGAATTCTTTCTGCGGGATGGAATTTCTTTTGATGTTCCTCTGGTTTGGCCAGTGTGGGTGAAGAGTTCTGTTGCTCATTCACCAGCCACAGTGGCCTGTCCAAAATGTATAAAAAGGGAGTCATTGTTTCTAATAAACAGAGTCAGATTGATCTCTCCAAGCTGCTTTGGAGAAATTCGTGTTGTGTGTTACTCACCACAACGACAGGGCGCTTTCCTGTGCTGGCTGGTGTCCTGTTCCCATCCTCACTGCCCAAGTTAGGAGGATTTGCCACCAGCTTGGCAGCCCTGTGTTTGAGGAGAAGGTTTTCCCCTCTCTCCTCACCTGATGGAACTCATTCACTGGAGCTTTGCACATCTTGGGTGAGCAGCTCAACACAGCCCCCGTGTAACTGACTCCGAGGCTTATGCGCCGATGATTTCTGCTGGTAAAGTGTTATAATTGGATTATTGAAGTATTAGGTAAATTCAGTCAGTAAAAACAGGATTTGCTGTTTGCGGGCAGGGTACAAAAAATGCTGGGATGCTGTTACTGCTTTGTCATACCTATTAACAACAGATCCCAGTGTTGCAGCAACAACAGATTTGCTTTCAACTGTTCGGGCTTTCCAATGTGTAAATTTATATAATTTAGGGGGGTAAGTTGGAGTATGCCTATGACCTCCATGGACCCCACTGGGTCACTTTTTAAAGAGCACAGCTTTTATGGCTTGACATTTCTCTGAAAATACTGTTGTGTGATGTGTTTCTTCTTAGGACAGAGACATGTTGTGGTTAAACTTGGAGAGGGAGTCGAAAAAATGATAGAATTCAGCACATTTCTCAAAACACTCAGTTTGAATGTCTTTATGGTTATAATTTCTTGTTGCCCAGGTAAAAGAATAAACCAAATAATCCCAATGCTATAAACTAACTTTAAATATGCAGTGAATACAAACTTGTCTGTCAGTCTTTATCATTCTTTATTAAAGCCCTTATTCTTTGTCACTTTTCATTGAAACCTTTGTTTTGAATCAAACAACCTGTGACATGAAGGGCTATTCAGCCAAATTCACCCAGCAAGTGACAACCATGTCTGCTCTGTGTTTTAAATACATTTAGTATTTTACTAACATTTTCAAGTGACCAGCAGACTTGAGAGGGTTATAGGTGGTTTTGAAAAATTTACATTGAAGCATGAATTAGATTAATAATTGTTTGCTTCTAGTATAAATCTGGTTTTCCCTCACTTGTGATGTTGGGGTTTGGATGATTGAAGCACCGTGGCACCACCTCCAGTTTTCAGTGTCTAAATTCTTTCTATATTAATATCATTTGTCCTCATTCATAAAACCATACCCTTTAAACACCTTGGAAGAAAATCTTGATGCTGCCCAAGCAGCTCACGAGAGAGCTGCGTGCCAGAGATGCTTTGAAAGAGCAGTTACAAATATTCCCCAAAAACCCCCTACAGGCAATTTACATCCAGATGCAAACTGCTCAGGTCTTTCAGTACAAAACACAGCATGGGGCAAAGCATCCCATGTGTTCCAACGTGTGCAAAATCCTGATAATGATTTATTATATCAAGGGCTGCAACCT
Source organism: Sitta europaea (assembly GCA_013400255.1). NCBI lineage: Eukaryota > Metazoa > Chordata > Aves > Passeriformes > Sittidae > Sitta > Sitta europaea. The sequence continues at coordinate 67,416 of VXBS01001971.1, forward strand.
ATGCTTCCCAGGTGACCGTGAGTGAATGTAACCTGATTGTTAAACAAGCTCCCTCACCTAATAAATGTGCTTTATTTGATGTGGAAAGCTCAGCAAGGAGGTCTGAGGGGGCCAGTCCCAGCACTCAGATTCTTTCATGGAGACATCAGGGCTGGAGGTTTGAGCTCCCTTTCTCAGGAGCTGCTCTAAAGTTTGGGGTGCTGTAGATCAGGGGTCAGGAGATGATGTTTTTCCTGAGGTCTGACCCCCTAAATCTGCTACACAACAATGTGGGATCAGAGCATGCTGTTGCCTGCTGTGAAACTCTCACTGAGGCTTGGGTGTTTTGTTACACAAAGTTTGTTGTTCTCAGCTCGTGGCACCAGGGAAGTCATGACAAGCACATGGTGGATTTAATTTTCTGGAATGCTTTAAAAAAGCAATTAAAAAAAATCTTAGATTCACAGAGTGGGTTGTGTTGGGAAAGACCTTAAGGCTCATCCCACCCCCTGCCACGGGCAGGGACACCTTCCACTAGAGGATGATCTAATCCCCATCCAATCCAGCCTGCAATTCTTCCACTGATTAATCACAAATTGTTTTGTTCCTGTCTCACTTTTTGTCACTGTTATGTAAATATATTATTAAAAACATAAAAGTAGAGGTGGAAAAGTTGCCCCATTCCTTAGGAAAGACATGGACATCCACAATGGATGGAATTTCCTTTGGACCATGATGTAAAATTCAGATGCACAGCTTCTGCCCAAGCCTGGGTTGTGTGTCCCCTCTGTGGGATGCAGCCTGCAGGGATCTGGGACCTTGGAGGACCAAGGGTGCAGCAGCTGAAGATGCCACTGTCCTCACACCATTGTTCAACCCATGCATAAAATGAGTCTTGAGCCCTGGCTCTGGTGTTTTCAGGCTCTTTGGTCTCCAAAAAAACCCCAAAACCACCCTTGTTAAACTGTTCTTTGAAACAAAAGTACTTCTGCCAATTTCTTGTTTCTAATAATTTCCCATTGCAGTTAATCATTTAAAAAGATACACACACACTGAGTCTGGTCCACATTATGTTATTATTCTTTTCAAATTAAGCATGTACTAAAAAAAGCCTCCTTGTTTTTAATGTAAACCCTTAAAAAACCCCAAACAAAAAAGCCTTTGGAGGGAACTTTCAGTGCCTTATTTTTAGCCTGTGGCTGGTTTTCACAGCTAAGTTACAACAGCAGCACTGGTTTAAGGTGGAAGAGCTGGCAGAACCTGAACTCCAGCAAGGTTAGTGGGCATCACTCTAAACCCATAAATCCAGTGTAGGCACACAAAATCAAATTTAAACTAAAAATATTTTACAAAACATCTTAAATGTATTCAAGGTTGACAGTAATTACATTGGCAAAGACCCAGAGCATTCTCAAAAATATTTAAGATGAGACACAAAAAAAGTCAAATTACCTGAGACAATTTCTGCCCCCTTCATTTGAATAAATCTGACACCAGATTTCAGAGCTTGGAAATGAGGAATTAGAAAGTGTCCATATATCACTCAAATTACTTATCAGAAGATTAGAGGCTTTTAAAAATATTGATAAACATCAGAATCAGACAAAATAATTCCAAGAGAGCCAAAGGAAGTAAAAGGGAAATTGGAGACTCTATTAGAAATTTCAGATCCCTGAAGGCTGGTGAAATTTAATAAAGGAATTATTTAAAATTGGTCCAGGGACATATGGGGAAAGAACATATCGCTGGCATAAACTGTGGAGAGTGTCTTGGTTAATATTTTAAGGAATCAAATGAAAGGTACACTGGGACAAGCACTGCCCAATTAGGGAAAGCAAATTTAATTCTGGGGGGAGGGAAGATCCTCAGGTCTGACAGATCTCCTGGAATCCTTTATTGTTATTATTTCTGTCAGCAGAGACAAGGCAATGCAACAGACATCCTATTCTTGCATTTTCAGACATCCTTTGTCAGGATTTCCTAGAAGAGGTTAATGTCAAGATGGGGAGCCACAGAATAAGCAGAAAGTTGAGTTTAATGGATTTAAAATTGGCTAAAAAACACGAAACAAAGTGTGGCACAGCAGCAATCAATGGATCCTGTACCAGCTGGAAGGGTTAGTGGTGGGATATATCAGAAATTATCCTGGGTCCACAGAGGTTTATGTTAAAAATTACAGGGTGTTGCAATAATATTGAAAGCAACTTTTTGAATTTTGTTGATTGCATTAAATTGCAGGGAAATATAACTGATGAGAAACAATGACATAAAACTGCTCTGTAAAATCATTTCCTTTTTCTATCAATGGTCAAAATTATGTGACAGAGCCTTCAGTGCAGAGGAAAGTCTGTTCACTTTCTTTTGATTAAATATTTGCGCCATGAAAAGAAAGCCATTTTTTTGTGGTGTAAATATTGCATTAAAAGAAAGTTAACAGACCTCAAGGTGTACTGAAGGTTTTTAGGATATCAGGTAACTCTGCCATAGAAATTCCAGAAAAAAATTTAAGTGGGAATAAAACTTTCTAGTCCAAGAGAAACCAAATATGTAGCACCTTTAATATAGAGGATTAACAGGTGAAGTTGTGAAATTTGGCTAAAAGAAGAAAGAGAGACAGTCTGAGAATTTATTACATTTTATTCATTTATGAGCTGATTAATTCATGATAGGCCTGGGAAAATAATTAATTTGTTCTGTTTCAGGTGAGACTGCAAAAATAGCAGAAACCTGAGGAGGTTCAATTTAAACAGGAACCAATAGGGAATAAATGGGAAAAAAAAAAGGATCAGTAAAAATTGCTAAGAATTTTTTTACCATTAAAACCAGAAGTCAGCTGATATAGCTGACCAAGGTGAAATGTTTAGATTACTTTTGAATTTTTTAACATTTTAATCTACTCTGAATCCGTTTCTTTTCGAATTTCACTTCAAAAATGAACCCCCAGCAGCTTCCCTTTGAAAGCATCAAAACAAACTGCGTCATTTCTGAAGCACATTTCATTTCAAACAAATATTGGAAAAAAATCTCCTTCTTGTGGTCCTTTTTATCAGATGAGATCTGAATTTGTGATTAGATTACTTCCCAGAATTTTTATTTCTTTTGTGTGAAATGTATTAGTAATTAGAGGAAAACTTCATCCACTCTACTCTGGGAGGGAGGGGAAAATAAAACATCTTTTAGCTGATAGGCAAATAAAAAGGACTCTGTTTGCAAGCAAGTTTGAATTCTGAGTGATTTTACAGCCTGTGATCTGAGATAAATTACATCCTTTGCCCAGTCCTAATACACCAATTGAAGCCTTTCAGAGCTGCTGGGTGCCCTCACTCAGGGTGGATCCATCAAATGTTGACTCAGCCTCAGCCTGGTTTTATATCCTCCCCCCTCTTGGTATTCAAAAAAGATTTAAAGCACATGGACATTTCGGGCAAGCTTCACTGATAGCCATGTGTGAGAGAAGCAGTAGTAAAAAAGGAGGTAGATCTCAAAGGAAAAGAACTATTTTATCAAATGTTGAGGGCAGCATTCACTGTAGTTATTGATAACTCAGAGATGGGAGAATTTAAAAAGCACAGTAGGGTTTCTTCAGATTTTTTTCTCAAGATTTCTTTTTTTTTCCCTCTTTTTTATTTATTTATTTTTTTTTAAATCATGGCCCGATCTTGCCAAAAGCTCCTCTGAAAACGATAACAAAAGTTCCATTCCTGGAACGAATTGTTTCTACAAACCATGATCCCAGAAATACAAACATGGATAAATGGTCCCATTTTAACTTTGAATGTGGTATAACTTACTGAAAACAATCTGACAGCCTGCCAGCTTGCCTTCAACAGTGGCACGCTACCAAAACTGAGGTTTACAGCCGAGAAAAGCATCACACTTTAGAAATAATTTCTCAACTGGAAAGGTAAGAGCAGGAAAAAATTCCCCCCCCCAAACAACAGCAGGAAGAAGAGACAGAAGAGGAAGTGAGTGATATCTCCTGCAACATCTTCTGGATGGAGTTGTGTGTCAGGAACCCTTGGAGAGGGGTGAATGTGGCACTGGTGGCAAGAGCCAGAGGCTGGGGTCGTGTCCCCCACAATGGCCATGAGGATTTCCTAGAAAGCATCATAAAACAGACCTGTGGAATGGCAGACATAGAATATCCTGAGCTGGGAGGGACCCACAAGGATCATCAAAATCCAACTCCTGTAGCTTCATGTAGCTGTGATGAAGGTTTTAGGTCATTACCCAACCAGCTTGTGCTTGTGAGTAATTAGTAAATATTTACATCATGACTTGGAAGATGTTTCTCTCTGAGTTCCTTCCTCTCTCCCAAATCCCAGCTCAAACTGAGACACATTTCTCTTCTGTTGGGGGATTGATACATTTTTATGAGATCCTTTGTCATTGACACAAAAACATGTTTTTAGGAAAAAAAAATCCCTGAGAACATTTCTGTCTTGACTGGCTCATAGAGAGAAGTAGATAAAGCTGCAGTTCATGCACTGTAACTGTGGTTTATCGTCTTGTTATTCAGAATGTAAAAGGGAAAAAAAAAAAGATATTGATAATCTATTTCTAGTTCTCATGAACTCTTTACAGGAGTAAAACCCCATCACATCAGAGTTCAAGTACACAAATAATAATATTAGTCAGAATATTCACTCCCAAAGCAATTTTAGCACCATTCAAAATATAATCCTTCTCTGCAATATACCTCATTTAACAACCATTAGTGCCTTTTCCATCTCCGATCCCGTGTACCCCGTAATGATTTATTTTTACCCATTGTTTGAGCTGATTTCATTCTACCAATGGACCTGTACTAATCATGGGGAGTGCAATATGCAATGTGTGCTTGCCAGATATTTTTTAACTTTCGGCGCTGCAGAATTTACAACAGAAAGAACAGAAATTACAAATGTTCTCTTCACTCGCAAGAAAATAAACTAGAGTAAAATAAAAAAAGCCAACCAACCCCTTGACCAATTTTACACTTGAGGAGGAGAGTTCATTTCTTATATCTGAACTGAACCAGTCCCTTAATTACGCCACAATAGGTTGATTACAGGCAGCACTACACGAAACCCACACGTCTTGTTTGGCAGTGTATCAAACTCAGGCACATTTTCAACTCAACATTCACTGTTTTCCTTTCCTGGGACTCCAATCCTTCTGGACACCCTCATCTCCCACTGGGCCAAATCATAAGACCCATGCTCAGCCCAGAGCAAGGGAAAATCCCACCGGCTCCAGCGTGAGCAAAAGCAATGGGATAAACACCCTGCATTGACCAGCACTGTGCAAACAAAGAGTCAGAGTCTTGCAGACGAGTGGTTCACTGTGAAAAATTCCCTCAGCTTGGCTGGGTGGGCCTTGCAGCCGAGCAGAGAAGTTCTGGGTGCTTTGTAAATAGGGAAAGAGGCGCGCGGCGCTCGCGCAGCTCCTCGCGGAGCCCGACAGATGATGCCACTCCCAGCCCTCTTTCCCCGCGGTAATTTCTCATCTAAACTCCTAATTACACTTCACTTCACATTCTGAGATATATAAATACATTTTTTCAGATGTACACTGTGCTAATGGTATGCATGGGAGAGCGGGAATGTTCTTTGGCATGAGTGCTCAGTAGCAACAGTGAAAATCGTCTCTCCAAACTCTGCTTCAGAGAAGTGAAAGCCCCCAAACTACTGAGAAAAGTTGAGATACTTTGCAGCAACCACGTGCAGAACCAGCTCTCAGTAATTTTCTAGGTTCTGTGGGGCTGCTGGAGGCACAGTCTCCAGTCACAGTGTGGGGCAGTGGGAGCCCAGGCACACAAACCAGGATGCTGAACCCTCTTATGCTTCAGAAATTGTGGTTTTTTTGCTCATAAAAAATCCAGTGTGTTTATTTGTAGACTTGGCACTATTAATGAAAATCAAGGAGCAATCAGCAGGGGACACTGAGATCTGATCTAAGTCAGTCCTGTGGTTGTATGGAAGGGAGCTACAAGGAAATCAGGAGAGACTCTTCACCAGGGGCTGCAGAGACAGGACCAGGGGTGATGGGCTCACACTGAGAGTGGGTTCAGATTCAACAACAGGAACAAGTTCTTCCTTGTGAGTCAGGGGAGGCCCTGGCACAGGGTGCCCAGAGACGCAGTGGCTGCCCTGCCCTTGGAAGTGTCCCAGGCCAGGCTGGACAGGGCTTGGAGCACCCTGGGATGGTAGAAGCTGTCCTTGTCCATGAGCTTTAAGGTTCCTTTCAACCCAAACCGTTCTGTGTTCCTATGAGGTCATTGAACCTATTCTGCCCCAGGTACATGTCCCAGTTAAATGCACCCACTCATAAAGGATGGAAATATTTTAATTTCCTATCATTGGTTAATAAATCCTCCGAGAAGAATTTTAGGTTGGCTATAACTTACTAACACTTTTTATATCATATTGCTGTTATATTAATTATTAAACTCTGCTCAGAACTCCAAATGTTTAACATCAAAAAAGCCTCATTTTCATCTCTAAACCCCCAAACTTTCTACAGGTACTGCAATGGGTGCCATCTGTATGAGGAGCTGGTCTCTTTTCCCTCCCAGGATTGATAGGTACCACCATATGGTGGATAGGATGCTCAACTTTGCAACACCAAAGGCTTTTTTGGCACCTTTCCAGGAGCTTGAGGGCCACACCTAATTTGCATACACATTTACATACAGTTTTTGTTTTAGATAAACGCACACAGGATGGTTCGGCGAACTCGTGTGGCTTTCTCCTTGATAGATGTTCTGGCATTATTTGTTGTTTGAGTTCTTCAGCAATAAAATAGCTGGAGTTGGACCCACCCTGCAATTAATATTATTTATTGATGCTACTGCTGTGCTCAGGATGGGGAAGCACAATCCCATCTTGAAGAGCAGCTCTAATTAGTCAAAGAAAGTTCCTTGACATACTCTATACCAGGTGATTAGAAAACATTCCAATTTCAAAATTCCATGATTGTTGGGCTCAGGTTTTATTTTTGGTTTTTTTTTGTTTTTTTTTCCAGAAAACAAATTTTCCACACAAAAATTTTTAACCACCTTTGCAAACAGTTGAAAGACAAGTGTGTGTGTAAAAGACATGACAGAAGCAAGAGGCATTAGCCCCAGACAGCTGCCCCCTCTCTCTGTGGATTGGGCACCTCTGACCTCAGCCTGAAGTGGTTGAACTGAGGCCAAAAGATTTTGTATTTGCCCAGCTGGGATGACTTAGTTGCCATTTTAACCATGTTTTGCCATTAATTTAATCCTTCCACTGGACTCCAGAGAAGGCTTGTGGATAACTGATCCTCCCTTTTCAACCTGAGCTGCTGAAGATCTCCCAGGAAGATGCAGATGTCTTCAACTTCCCTGCCTTGTGGGAGGTCAGGATTGCCACAGGTATTCCCAAGGTAACTCATGTCTCCCTGGCTGTATCTGGTCCCTTTGGAGAGCCCAGGTTTCCAGTCATTTCCTTCTTAATAATAATACACCATTAGAAATAAAATCACCTTAAGAGTGAGAACAAATATCTCTAAGTAGAAGAAAATCAATGTCAGGGACTGCTGATGGAGAGACTGGGCCCTTCAGCTCACCAGTGCTGAAGATGCAGCTCTCCATCCTCAGGCCTGCATCCCTCAAACTCAGTGAGAGTTTATTGCTGTTATATTTGACCACAGAAATTCATCAGCAAAATTACTGTATTGATCCCGGTTTGTCTTTGAATGTGTAATCTCATTCAAAGCTATTTTTGTCAGGTCTAAGATAATGCTAAAGGACTTCATTTTGTTTGTGCTTTAATGAGTTTTTTGTGAGTAGCAAACTTGCAGCAGCGGCTTGGGCAGGTAACCGTCTGTTTTAAAAGTATTTCATTATAAAAATGGATTTATTATTTTCTGAAAACCCCCAAAACTCTTATGGTTAGGAATCTCATACCTTTGCTAATCCCTCTGGGAAAAAGTTATTAAAGTTGATGTATTTGCATGTGAAATTAAAGTTGTAGAAATGTTGTATGTAGACACAGAAAATGGGAGCAATGGGAGGAATATTTGATGTGAGTTATCAGTGGTTCTCGGGTGCTCTAATCCTTAAACGAGGTGCCAGGATGGCATTTTGTTAGGATATGGATGAAGTAACTGAGAGTTTGGCAGGAATTTTGGGAGGAATTTGGAAGCTGGAACGTTTTGGGGATCTGGTCAGAGGCCAGGCTCAGATTTATAGGCACAATCAAATCCTATGAGGGAAATTGAATTTCAAATGTGTTATCAAGAAAATTGGTGTGCTTAGAAATGGCCAGAGGAGAGCTGAGGACGGGAGGAGTAAGAGATTTCAGTGTTTTGGACATGCCTCTAATTCTTTGGTATGAATAGCAATATGATTGATGCAGCAATAACTGCAGTGCTGTGGGGACTTGATACCCAGAGGGAATCAATTAACCGGATTTTGGATATTGGAGCGTTGTGACCTTTGCTGAGATCATAATGTTGACAAGTGGGAGCCAATGGAAGAATATGAGTCTGTTCTGATTGCAAGTGACTGGAGACACTGAGAGCAAGGTGAGGATCCAGGTTTGCAGGCAGTGTGTGGATCCCAAAAGGGCTGGAGACAGGAGGCGAGCCTTGTCCAGCCCTCCCCTCGAGAGATGGTAGGGGAGCAACAGCAAATTTAGCAGCAGCTCCCGGCTTGTTTGCACTGTTCAGTGGTCAAATCACATCCATTTTACACCTTCATTATTGATCTACAGGTGGGTGATGCTGTGGCTTGCTGCAGAGTGGCACTGAGTCGGGATTTACTGGGAATGTTGGTCCCGTTATCCGGGTGTGGTGTTATCCAAACTCCTTGCAAGGAGCTTTGAGGGGCATCCAGTGGTTCATGAATCCCTGCTGAAGTTATAGCTGCTCCTCCTGTGGACTGAAAGACAAGGGAATATTGGGCTTTTCTGGGCTGGAGGACTCAAATGGGAAAAAATAATGGGCTGTACTACGGTGATGGGCTGACAGATGGCTGAGCCAACTGAGCAGGGCAGTTGCCAATTAACACGGTGGAGTTAATGAAACCACAGCTGGTGAGGCCAGTGAATGTGGAAGGAGGAATCTTCAGGCATGATTCTGCTGTTCAGCAGTCAAACTTGGTGATCCTGGAGGCCTTTTACAGCCTTGTTCATTCTGTAAGTAAAGGACAATATTGCATTAGAGAATGGGGAGAAGATGTAGGTTGTGAGGAAGGAAGATTCTTTGAGGGTAGGTTGGAAAGCAATGTGATTGGTGAAAAAAAGTTGATGATAGATATTTTTCATCCATTAATTCCTTATTGAACTAAAGCAGAGTGCTGTTAAAATCAGAGTTCTAAAGGCTGGATTTCTCAAAAGATTACAGTTTGTCCTTTATGCAGTTTTACATTGGGATGAGTAGACTTGGAAGCTGCATTTTACATACATAAAAACATTCTTATTTCTTTTCCTTTACCATGGTTCCAGGCTGATGATTTTCCTTTGACTGCTTTCCCCCTGCTGAATTAGGGCTCTGTGGTCAGGTAGCCTTTTCCTTTTCTCAGACTAACTCTAAATTAGATAAAGACAGACAGCTCTGGCCTTCACAGGAATGTTTTCCTGCTGATCCTTGCATTTTCCATCTTCCAGCTCATCTGCTGGTGAATATTCCCAGTTCTTCTCTATTTCTACGAGTCTTTTCACTGGAGAAGCTCCATGTCTGAGGAATGAAGAATGACAGGTCTCATGGCAGCTTTTTTGGAGAGCCTGGAGATGCAGGATTAGATTCGTGTGAGCCTTCTCCACACTGAGGGAGTTACATAGGAAGAGACAGATTTAGTTGCATGACTAAATTCCTTAAAACAAGAAACAGTTTTGGGAAAAGTAGTAAAGGAAATGCTCAAATAATTGGTGCAAAGTCTCACAATTTACTTTAATCCCTGAGTTGTTTGAGTTTCTGAATATTTTTCCTTTAGTTTTCCTAATTTCTTTATTTTGATTTATTTATCCTCCTATTACTACTTACCAGTATCATAATACTCACCTGAGTGACTTCTCCTGCTCCTGGGCAAGAGTTCTTTCATTATTATTTTCCACTGAACTCACTGGGGTCTCCTGCCCAATGTTCCCTATTTTTAAACAGCTTGTTTGGGATATAGTAAAAAAATAATTTAGAGTCTGTGTGAAATGTAACAAATGGTACATGTAGTTTTGGGGTTTTTTTGTAATTGTTATTTGAGAACTTTTGTTGAGATTCCCCTGATTAGATTTGTGATGATTTTTTAATTTTGTTTTTACCATGCTCACCATGGAAAACTTTAAGCAAATAGTTAGGGAAGAAATGTTTCTTCTAGACTTATTTTGCTTGAATTTCCTAAAAACTCACTTGCAATATTATGTTTAGTATTTTTATGTATTTTAAGCTACCTCACTCCACTGAAAAAAATTTAAATATTTAAAATCTGCCTCTAAATTTGACTGAAAGTTTTAAACTAGACCAATTAGGCTATTACCCCATTTTTCTCCAAGGGTCCTTGTTTTTTGAGGTGCTCCACAAGAATTTAAACTCCATAACAGTGAATATTTCAGGAAGACCCCACAAAGGTGTTTTGAATTCAAAAAACCATCTCTTACTCTGCTGATACCAATCAAGGTTTATTTTTTCCTCCACGAGGAAGGGCAGCTTGGTTGTTTTGCTTGTTTTCAACTCCTTTCCAGTGTGTGCTTTGCTGAGAATTAAGAAAAGGAGAGGAATATTTTTTCCTTCAGGGTTTTTTGAGGAAACAGTGGCTGTCCTTGCAAGGAATGAGAACAGCAGTGTTTGTTGCATTAATTCAGTTGGAACAATCATGCCACCTGCAGTCACGACTGCATGCTGTACCTCCCTGAGTAAATTTGTCCCTTTTTGGCTTCCCAAAAACTCCAAAATCACCATGGGAAATCCCCCTTCCCTGAACTCCATCAAATCCAGGGGAAAGGTTGTGCAAGCAAATAGAAGTCAGTCAAATGATCCATGTGCAAAGAGCTGTGTTCTGTTTTTGAAAGTTCCATTTTCAACTTTTTTTCTTTTCTTTCCCATCAGTTGGAAATGAGAACCTGTACATCCAAAATATTTTGTTGTCAGATAAGAAAAAAAAGATCCAAGACATTTTCCATCCCTGGAAGTGTTCAGGGCCAGGTTTTATAGGTTGGAGCAACCTGGTCTGGTGGAAGGTGAGAAGGTGTCCCATGGTGAGGGGCTGGAACTAAATGTGCTTGAAGGTCCCTTCCAACCCAAAACATTCTGTAAATTCCAGCAGCAAAATGTCTGGGCCTGGTAACAGAACATGAAAAAGAAGAATGGAACAAAACCTCAAGGTGTAGGGCTTTGTTTGATTGCAGCTGAACGTTGCTGCTCATTAAAGTTGAATTCCTGGCAGCTGCACAGCACAGATAGAGTAAAAGTACAAAACAATTACAGAAGAACCAATAAAATAAAAAGCCCTTTTGAGCAATGACAGCATTCAATAATTGTGTCAATGCTGCTTTAAAAGTTTCAGCTTCTGCAGCATCTCCAGTCCCAAAGTGTCTCATCTGCTTTCTAATTTTCCACAAGATGCTTTTAATATTTTGAGATTGATATTGAACCACAGGGGTCTAAAAGGTTTCAAAAGATCTTGCATATGCATTTGGAACCAAACGATCAATTAGATTAATAAAGGGGAATTGTAATTTATATATGGAAGCCTGTAAACTCTTGCAGAGAGGTATGGAATAGGAAACCAGGCAGCTTGGGGAGAGGCAGGATTTAAGGTGAGAAAACAAACACACTCAGCAGGAAAAAAAAACCAAAAAAATAAAAAAAGGTGCAGTCAGCACCAGTTTTGTTACATTAATCTGATGCTTCCTGCTACAAACATGGGAGAAATGGGAAGAAATGAGGAATTTAATACAGCACCTGTCAAGGTAATTATTGTCTGTAAGCAGTTGTACCTTGGGAATGGTTCTATTGCAGACACAAAGGAAAAGCTTGTAAATGGGAAATTGTTATTAATTTCTACGAGCCGTCCTGTTATGGTTGAAATGTTGCCTTCAGGCTCTTCCTTGCAGTTATAATGGTTTTTTTTTTTTTTTTTTGCTGTTTCCTTCCTGAAGGATCGTTGGATTGTCAGTTTTATGTTTGCTTAACTGATAGTCATCAAGCTTTGCTTAATCATCTTCTTCCTCCAGCATGGGGCTGCTGGCAGAGTCCCTTTCCTGTGCTGGGGGTCCCTGGGGCTCCCCAAAACCCTGGGGGAGCTCCCATCTCTGCAGGGTTCCCCATGTTAGTGCTTGGGATGCCATCAGCAGAACCAGAAAAAAATTGAAAACAAGCTTTTTCTGCCACCAAATACATTCCTAGCAAGGTAGAAATTTCTTTTCAAGAAATTGTCTCTTTACTAACGCTCTCTTGCAAAGAAAATCAGTCTATATTTTTATTTTTAAATGATTTTCCACAAAGAAAAAAGCTGTTTGTTTCTTCTTTTTTTCTTTTTTTTTTTTTCTTTCCCAAGGTATTCTAATTTTGACCAAATTCAAGTGTTTTAATCAACCCAAACCAGCCTTTGTTAAAAATCTTTAATGGGCAATTTTTGATCCTGTCTAAAATCTTTCAAGGTTTTGTGCAATATTTTTTATCCTCTACAGGGTTTAGTATTTTGGGCAGAGAACTGGTGTTTTCAGCAGCTCCTCAGGTTCAGGTGTTTTTGTGTTTTTGAGTGCCTCACACAGATCCCAGTTCTTCAATCTTTCTGTGCTGGTTTGGAGGAAATCAAATCTGTTATGGGGGATTTGTGAAAAATGGCACTAAAAAGGACTAAAATGGCACTAAAAAGGACTCAAGTTAGCAAAGAGGAACATGATTTTTTTTTTTTTTTTTTGGGAATTGGCTTGCTCAAGGCCAGCCTGAGCTTGTTTCTGTAGGTAGATTTATAGGATCCATGGAATTTCTGAAGAATTTGGTGAGCACCAGAGCTGCTAAGAGTGCTGACAGCACTGCTTTCTAGCTGGTTCTTCCACTCCTCTTCACAACTTGGGTTAAATCTAGGTCTAAATCTTCACAAGCTGAGCTGCTTTTCCATGAATTGGAGTGGATCCTTTAGAGCAGAGCTCCCACACCCACAGAACCCATCACGGTTGGGTTTGGAGGTTTTGAGCTTTCACTGTTCTCCTTGTTGGTGCCCCTGAGCTTTCAGGAGGAGGTTTGCTGACCCAAAACACCACACCTGTGGGGCAGGTGGGTCCTGGGTTGCCCAAATTGCCCATTCCCACCAACAAAAATGAGCTGAAGTTCTGATTCCCATCCTTGATTCATGGAATCCTTAAGCTTGGAGCAAACATCTTAAGGTCGATTCCAGCCATCAACCGAGCATCACTGTGTCAAATTAACCACGTCCTTCTTCAGTATCTGGGGACTTCTAGAAGAAACAGTGAAGGCTCTAAAACCTGAAGGGGGTTTCATGGAATTAAACCCACATTCTAAGTGAGATCAGGTGGGGCTCAGCCCCTGGGATAACTTCATGCTCCTTCTCCTGTGCGAGCTTCCCAAACGGCGCCCGGTGCTCCGGGGGTGCCACAGGGCAGGGAAGTGGAGCTGTCACAGCACCAAGCAGGAATCAAAAGATGTCACTTATTTAATTAGAAATTTTAAATTTGAAAAATAAGGGCTTGTTCAGAAACACTCCTGCCACTCATTTCACAGAGCCTGGGTAAGTGGGCAAAAAGAAAACGCATGAAATAACCAAACAGTGGTTTCTTTCTGTTTGTAAATGTTTCAGGCCAGTTTCTTCCTCTTTAGCAATATTTTTCCTTCAATTTTTTTTCCCTCTAAAGCATGATTTCAAAGAAATTATTTAGTCTATGCTGTCATTGAGCAAAGATATAAATGCCAGGGCAAATTGTCTTCATTTTCAGGAGAATTTTATGGCAGCTTGACACGTGCACAGTTATTTTAACTAATAAAGGTCAAGGTGTTTCCCCATAAATCATAACTGCACACTCCTTTTGTCTATATTCACAGGCAGTAATTAGATTAGCACTATTAAGGAAATAAGAGTATTACAAAAAATAGTGTATTAAGTTGCTTCATGTGCAAAATATTAAGCTAAAAGCATGCTTTGACCCATCAGCTTTTGCACTCCACTTATCTGCCTGCCCCACCCGCTCATTTATTTTAATCCAAAGTCGTCTTGAAATCAAAACTATAAAAATAATTAATAGGAAAGGAAGGGGTGGATGATGGAACAGCTACTTTGCTTAATCACTAGATCACGTTAGCACATTTTACAGCTTGAACTTGTGGGTGTGGATAAATAGGTGCCAGTTAGACTGACACTAAATAATTTTTTTGGCATGGGAGTGTAAGAAACCGTTATTTATGACAATGTAGATTTAGAGGCTGGTATAAAAAAAACATTGCCTCAGAATTCATGGACGTGAGAAGACCCTCATATTCCTCTCTGGCTCCTCTCTGATTGCTGCCCAAGGTATAAATTAGCAATTGCTGAAGTACACCTGACTGCAGAGATTAATCAATCCTTTTTCCCTTTTTTTTTCCCCCCTCTCCTAAATCAGTTTTTCATCACTCTTTTTGATAGATGAAACAGATAAAGATACAAAAAAATATCTATATTTAAAACTTTGGGTTATTTTGCAATATGGCAATTTACAGTATGTAACCAAGTGTTGCAACAGAAATAAGGCAGCGGAATAACAAATCACAAGACACCCTCAGGACAGAAGGTAGAGAGAAATGTTAAATTAATGAGCCCATAAAACTGCTGCAAATGAAACGTGTAAATACATTGATCTTTTTTTTTTTTTT
>VXBS01001971.1:82220-108889 GCA_013400255.1 Sitta europaea
TTTTTTTTTTTTTTTAACCTAATGGTTTCCTTATGATTTTTACATCACAGAAAAACCTGTTCTATTTGCACCAGCACAGCTTCTTAGTAAACACTGTTCTTTCTTATCTGTTCGATGCCTTCTCCCTAGGCTATGGCAGATTTTTCATTTAGCTAAAAGCTCAGTAAGAGGTCTATGAGAATGATAATCCTACTACGGGCCGCAGCTGGCACTTTCATGGGGTAGATGATTAGTAGAACGTTTTCTATTCGACCTGGAGAAATTCTCTCAGTGGGAAGTTAACATCCGCTTACTGTCTCCACCAGAACACACTCATCAGTTCCCCATCTGACACCCATGAACAGAAGAAGCTGCTTGAATAATGGATAGGATAGGAGAATATCTGGCTTTTTTAATAGTATCTGTGGTGAGTTACAAGCCAATTCGCTGGCTTTATCTCCAGTTTTTAACTGCTTGCCCTTATGCTATCAAATTATTTAGACAACTCAAGGTTTGTGCTCCCAAAGTAATAGGAAAAGTTGCACTTATCTCTCTGGTGAACTCAGTGTTTCCCTGATGCTTTCCCTCTTTTAATTCTATGCTGAAGGTTAATTAATTAAAATTAGTCACCTGGACAGGGGGATAGCCTTTATTTTTTTTTCCCCCTTCAGCTGATACAGAGCTCTTTCTCAGGGAAAGCTCCTTCCTGCTATGAAATAGTTAAAATTTATATGCCTGCTACATATAAATCCAGGAGAGCATTATGCAGGATTTTATAGCTAGGGGATTTTGTATAAGCTTAAAGGAAAATGTTTAAATCACCTAATTTAGCCTTAAATCTTTTTTTCTTTTTTTTTTTTTTTTTTCTCTCTCTCTTTTTTTATTTTTTTTTTATTTTTTTTTATTTTTTTTATTTTAGTTCTATTTGATCCCCACACTGTGGACTGTTCTATGACCTGATGCTTATATTGCATAATAAAGCTATGGAGGGAAGTGCACTTGTCATTGTGTAAAGCTGCTTAAAGAAGTTTTCTCATCCCCTGTATTGAGACACATCACCCCATGTCAGACTACTTGACCCAGAAGCATTGACTGCTGAAAGCAACTCAATAGGAATATGAAACCTACTATCATTGGAGTACAGTGTAAAACCTAATGACTTCAGCATATGCACACCGAGTAATATCAAATGTACACTTCACCTTCATTTTATAATCCAAGCCTTTGTATGCAGTAATGAGGTATGTGCTATAAGGAAGATTCTTTAATAGGATTTAATGCACCTGTGAGCAAAGGCATTTTAGCTTTTTATCCCCAGAAGCACTGTAACTGAAAGCCTTTAATACTGATGTGATGGAATATAAATGCAGAAATATTATAATAACCAGAACTTTTTCAGAAAGTTTACAGTCTTTCTGTGACAGATTACTTAACTGTGGTCAAAATGATGCCTTGAGAGAGGCGTAAATAAGGGCATATGGAAATTGTGTGGGAGACTCACTGAAGCTTGTAAATACTTCTGACTTGCAGCTCGAGTGTGGGGTCTGTTAAAGTGTAAAGGACTGGTTGTGATGAGGATTTTGTTTATTTTAATGGAGCCAGGACAGGCAGGAATGGGTGAGCATGAGTTCCCCTGTCCTACACGTGTGGTGGGCTCTGCAGCCCTGCAGTGTCACAGGGCTGCTCCAACTCGCTGCAATTCCCACTAATTGCATCAGGACCAGTATTCCAATGGCTCTGCACACTCTGCATCTCCACTGGCTTCAGCAGCATCCTGGGCAAGGCAGATGTGTGCAATTGCTCTGTTCATCAGCCGAGCTGCTGCAGCTAAACCCACCCGTTACAAGGGTGCAGCAAGGAGAGAATTTAGATCACAGCCTTATCTGTGTAAAGCAAATGTTTGCTGCCATTATCGTGCATCACTTACCCCTGAAGTCAAAAGAACTGCTCAGAAGTGCTTGTGATAACACTTGCAGGCAGGATCCTGATCCCAACAAGGCTCAAACAACTGCTTGGCTTAACCCCTGCCATCAGCATCCCTGACTCCAGCAGAAGCACTGCAGCACGGAGGCTCTGCCAGTCTGGGGCTGTGTTAAGCTTATACCCCGTGGCTTCCCAGGGACAGCAGAGCACTTGATAACATTGTTTGGGAGTCTTGCTTTTTACAGCAAAACAAACATCTTGAAAATGTGCTGTGCACGTAGTTTTTCTCTCTATTAAAAGCATTTTAAAGTGGACAAGTAGGGACGAGGAGATTCTTGTAAAGTTTTCCCTTAGTATCTGTCACAAAATTAGCAACAGTTAAGGCCAGTCTATAATTTTTTTTTTCTTTTAGCCCTGCAGTTGATGCGAGTGCTGTGGGTATTTAAGTCACCAAGACTTCATTGCTGTTAATTACAGATCATGTTGTGATATTTGCCTCTGCACATGAGACATTGTGGGTCGCTGGAATTGCCCCGAGTGCCAAAGGGTTCTGGCAACACTGCCTGAGAGACACAAGTTCAGCTCTGGGCAGCAATAACATGCCCCCAAAATCTCAGCAGCAGTCACAGTTGATAAGAGCAGTTTTCTGGATCAATATATCCAATCTGAGGTAGGGGAGGTCACACCAGTGCATCTCTGGAGGAGGAGAAAGTGAGGACTTAGGAGTGGTGTGAAGTGACCTTGCATGGCTGCATTGGGCCAGGGCCAGCTGTAATTTCACCAGCTTTTGATGGAGTTATTTTCCATGTTTTTTGGGTTTTTTTTGTTTGTTTGTTTGTTTTTTTTTTTTTTAAAGGGAATTGCAATGCTACCAGAGGTTTATTTAAAGTAATAATAAAAAATCATTTTATTCTTGAGACTTTGGAAAAACAAAACAAATATGAAAACCCCTAAGTCCTACAGAAATGTCAAACAGTGCCATTTACTGATGAGCTGCTGGCAATAAAAGTTTTAGGTGTTTGCCACCATCCTCCAGCTGCACCCCTCAAATTCTGGGAACCTTATTCGTGAAAAGGAAAAAATACAATCCCTTTTGTGGCTGATGAACACGTTCCACACAAGGGAAAGTGGAGAAGAATGGAGAACTCGTGCAGAGATAGAGCACAATAAATCCCCCAGAGTCAGAATCTGGTCAGCAATAACATCCACTTTGTTTTAAAGGGTATTTTACTGTGCTCTATCACTCTGGGAAAGAAAGCCTTATAACCACAGTGGCTGCCCTATCAGAGGCTGCTTAAATAGTTTTTGAGATAGAGATCACCATTTCAGAGACTCATATATCCCAGCACTGGAGGTGCAACACCACTTGGGTACTTTTTTCTGTCTTGGCAGGGATAAATGCTCACAGGAACATTTATCAGATGCTGTTTCTCCTTCCTTTTGTGCCCACCACTGCTGCAGCTCCACTCACACCCCAAAGAACTGGGGTTTCAGGCCAGTTTGCAGTGATTTGCATGATTGCCACAAATAAGGGTGGTGGCAGAGCGTTCCAAAGCGGTTTCCTTCACGTTGACAACACTTTATGATCAAATGACTGCTTTCACTTACAGCTCCTTCCTTCTGGGATAAGAAAATTGAATTTTTAGGATATATAACAAGCAACACATGTAGCATGAAATCATGGTGTTATAGGGCTGTACAAATAAAGGATGGGCTCAAGAGGAGACTCACGGCACCGCTTTCTATCCTGAAAAGTCAAATTATTCATCATTTTAAAGCAGGCTGTGCACTTAGTGCTATGCAAATATTCTCAAAACGTGCTTAATATTCAGTATTTGTGGAATACCATTCAAAACCAGTTTTTTAAAAATTTTTTCCTCTCTGCATTTTCTTTTGCAGAGAATCTATAATTGCTTAGACACCTTTGAAGTTCAAGATATGTCATTATCACTCACTGGCATAAAGTGCAACAGAAAATCCTGCATTTAAAACTCCAAATGTTCTAAGTTTGCACTCATCCAAATTTCTACAATTAATCAAATTAGGAAGGCAGCCAGTAGAACAAAGGTCCATCAAGAATATTTCAGTTCAAGAGGCTTTCTTTTGTGTTAGCTCGATATCAAGACACATCTAAATTCTGCAAAAAGTGTCAGATTCTAGGGCTTTATTTCCTTTATTTCCATCTCAGACATTTTTTGTGTGTGTTTGGGGAAGTTTTGTGGAGTTTTTCCCTAAATGTTTCTTCCGAAATACAAATGAAAATATATTCTATAAAACAGACGCCTTATAAATATGAAAATTAATTTTGTTTCTTTTGAAATTATTATTTTCTGTACTCCCATTTTCATTTTCACTTCACACAGTGCTGAATGTTGTCACTTTTAGATTCAGTACTAAGGAGAATGGGATGCTTCACATCCCAAGGCACAATTCATCCCTTACCCTCTGGAAACTGCCAGGCATTAGCCCTGCGTGATGCACTTCACATCTTCAAGTTCCCTCTGTAAGCAGAGAGACACAATTTAAAAACCCCAAACCTTTAAATTTTTGTGTGCAGCCCTGTTCCAGAGACAATTATCGTGGCAGATCCCAGATTGCAGCTCTGGGGTTCCAACACTGCAGAAGGAGCTGGGAAAGCCACTCAGGGCGTTATTCCCGAGATTTCCAGTTTCATGTCTGTGTGTTACGGAGCAGAATCACAGCAGAACGCCCCCCAAATTAAACTGTTTATTGAGGCACCTGGTCCTGGGCGAGGAGGCCTCAGGAATTTATGCAAAACTCGATTTTCTGCCTCTTTGATCCTCGAGATTCAGCGCCAGGCGCTCGCTCTCGTTCACCTTCTTTGGTTTCTCGAGACTTTCCTTCTGGATTAAATCAAAGAGATGCAAAGTGCCTGCAGCCCTGCTGCTCCAGGCAGTGGGAGCAGGCGATGCTGCGGGGTGGGAGGCTCTGCCATCCCCAAATACTCCAGGGAAATGCAGGTTTTTTGTCCATAGGTGGTGCTGCATGAGCCTGGAAAAAGGAGCTGCTCTTGCCATGGCTCGGTGGTCGCCAGCCCCTGCTTCCCTGGGTGAGGTAGGTCCTTGGATTCTGTTGGCATCTCCCTTTCCAGGTCTCTGCTTTTAAAAATTATGGTAGGAGCTCACTCAGTTCTATGGTGCTGGGCTTTAGACTTCTTGGAGTTGTTTATGGTTAAATATAAAGTCACAAAGCAAAAGCAGGAGAGTGCAATGGTCACGAGGGTGATGCCAAGAGCTTTCCAACACAGCTGGCTTTTTGTGACACAGGCGTGTCTCTCCTCTGGTTTGTTTAGGGTCAGGCATTTCGGCTGTCTCTGCAGCTTTGCCCATCATTTTGGGGCAGAAATTCAAAGAATTGAGCCTTTTTCTCAAAGCTGTTTTTTGCAGGGGATAGTGACCAGGGAACTGATACCGTAATGGTGTGTACTATCCCTTTCTAATTTCATATTTTTTGTTTTCTATTTTAGCCTTGGAAATGTTAAAATACAGACATTTTCTTGAGAACCATCCTGTAAAACAAGAAGGGGTGTAGCCAGAGTCCCAGGTCAGATGCAGCAGTTTTTTGTCAGAAAACATTACAATAATTGTGGAATATACAGTTGCTGTGCTGACAAAAACAAAAAAGTGCTTTCCATCTAAACAAATTAGTTTGATTTATTGTGTTTTATACTTATGTTGTATTTAAAATTTTCATCCCCCTTAAACACTCTGTGGCTTTCCAAGAGTGTTGGAGAACTACAGGGCCGTGTTTTTGGCACTGGGGGTGACCTCATTATTAATCAGAAAACAGCTGGGCAGGCCAGGCAGTGCATGTGTGTGTGAGTTCAGGGAGCTGGGGATGGATTAGCAGCCACCAGACCTGTGTGTGTGTGTCCTGCTTGGAAAACTCCCTGCTGGGTCCTCGTCTCCAGATCTCACAGGAATTTCTGCAGGAATATTTCCAGAAGTCGAGGAAGGCTTGGACAAGGGAGGACAGGTTTTAAACAGAGTTTAGAGGAGATATTAGAAGGAAATTCCTGACGGTGAGGGTGGTGAGGCACCAGCACAGGGAAGCTGTGGCTGCCCCTGGATCCCTGGAATTGTCCCAGGCCAGGTTGGATGGGGCTTGGAGCAGCCTGGGATGGTACAAAGTGTCCTTACCCATGGGAGGGGGAGGCTTTAATGTCCCTTCCAGGGTTGGGATTCTCTCTCAGTGCCCCAGGAGCTGCTGCTGACGCCAGGGCAGGCTGTGGATGCAGGAGAGCCCTGCTGCCCATCACTCACCCGTGTTTGCCAGCCTGTGATGGCACAGGGCTCACCCAGGCATCCTCAGAGTGTCTCTCCTAAAGCACAAGTGCTCTCTCTTTGTTTCCACACGCTCAGGTTGACAGATCCTGCAGATGAATTAAACTTTCATGTTGCACTTTCAGCAGAGACCCCACAATTTACTCAGTACACATCAGGAGGGAAGATATGTAATAAAAATCAGACAAGTGTACTTATTTTCCAGAATATAGACACTACCCTACCATTATGCTTTTTACATTTAACTGTATAAACAACAATTTAGTTTGCCCTTAATGTCCTAAATATGCTTAGATCCATCACGGTCAAAATTGAAGGGCAAGGCAAAAGGACAAAGGGAAAAGATGTGCAATGTTCCACAGAAATAACCCAAAATACACTTCTAATAGCACAAGCACATTGTTAGAAAATGAAGAAGTAATAGCACAGGAAAGGGTGTGTATTTATGGTGTCACAGAGTGTGGACACAGAGGCTGTCTCTGGTGTTGGTTACCCACCAATGGAATAAAGATTGCTCTGGAGCACAGGGTTTTCCCCCTGTTTGCACCACGAGAGGAGTGTAAAGAGGAGGAGTTCAAACCCTGTGCTGCTGCCTGGAGGAGGGGAAGCCCTGGAGGGGCTCCCCAGGTCCCTCTGCTGCTGGGGGAGCTGGCAGGGTTGGTGGCTTTTTGAACCATGCTGCAAATGTGTACTCAGAACTAAAAACTGCAAGAAAAACCCTTGGTTTTCTCTGTGCAGGTGGAGGTTTTTCCACGTGGTGAGTCTGGTTCAGAATAAGGCAGTGGGTGAGCTGAAAGCAGGAGATTTTTACTCAGTGTAGAGAAAGTTTTGCTCAGCAAGTGGTGAGGGGACAGTGTCCATGTCAGGAGCTGTGGCTGAATGATTATCCTGAGTTCAGACCTGTGTTTGGGAAGTCAGAAAATTCCAGAACGATTTGGCTTGGAAGGGACCCTAAAACCCAGCAAGTTCCACGCCCTGCAACTTGGGCAGGGGCACCTTGCAGGCTGCTCAGCTCTCCCTCCAGCCTGGCCTTGGACACTGCCAGGGCTGGGGAGTGATCACAGAGAAATGTCATGATCTAGACAAACACCTGAAATACTTATGAATTAGGCCAAAAGTTTTTTTTTGTTTTTTTTGGGTTTTTTTTTTTGGGTTTTTTTTTTTGTTTGTTTGTTTTTTTGGTTTTTTTTTTGGTATTATATTCTTAATTTTGGATTCGTTTCCTAATGCTTCTCCATTTTATATAATGATGAAACCTTGAGTCCAAATGTCTGACCCATCTTTTATGATTTGTAAATAAAACTTCCTTAGGCTGCAGATATTTTATTATCTTGTCTCAGCTCTGGAGCCTGATAGGCTGCACTGAGGTTGAACAGCCATTTTGCCTGTTTCTGAGGGATCAAAATATGTTAATGATGTCAGCAAAAATGTTTGCTCATACCTTTATATACAGCTTTTTTATACAATGCAGAACTGTGAGTATATTTTGTAGTATTTTTTCATAAAGGGTTTGAACTTTGTATAGTCAACCTATCAAAAATGTATAAATTATATGAGAAAAAAACCCCTGCATCATTTTTTTTTTCCCTGGGAAGTGGAGCAGTTAATATTCAACATGAAATGTCTAATCTTTAAATACATTATAATCTAACTGCTTAGGATAATTTTTGCTTTAATACCTTAAGAGTCTGCAAAGCCTGAAGGATGGGATTATTAAAATGGAATTTTAATGTCAAAATTATCAGAGAAGAGAACATATTGCTAGTGTTCATAAAAAAAAATGTATTCAATTTCTGTTTGATTTGTTCAAATAAGAGATGAGAATATATTTGATTATAGCTGGTAAGGATTCAGGAAGTTGATCAGATGACTGCAGGTCATTGCAACATAAATGCTGTCAACTCTGGGGATTAGAACATTTGAGAGGCTGAAATTTGTGGTAAAGTCTGAACATACCTGGGCTGGTGGCTGGGCTTGCAGCTTGCACACAGGTGCTGCACAGGGGAAGAGTCAGGAATGAAAATCTCCTGGTGGCCTCAGAGAGAACATTACCAACTGCCCAAGCATTAAATATACAGGGAACAAGCTTAATGTGGTTACAGGAATGAATCTAATGGAGAAGCATTAGGAAATGAATCCAAAATTAAGAATATAATACCAAAACCAAAACAAAACCAAACTTTTGGCCTAATTCATAAGTATTTCAGGTGTTTGTTTAGATCATGACATTTCTCTGTGATCACTCCCCAGCCCTGGCAGTGTCCAAGGCCAGGCTGGAGGGAGAGCTGAGCAGCCTGCAAGGTGCCCCTGCCCAAGTTGCAGGGGGTGGAACTTGCTGGGTTTTAGGGTCCCTTCCAAGCCAAATCGTTCTGGAATTTTCTGACTTCCCAAACACAGGTCTGAACTCAGGATAATCATTCAGCCACAGCTCCTGACATGGACACTTTTCCCTCACCACTTGCTGAGCAAAACTTCCTCTACACTGAGTAAAAATCTCAATTTTGCTCAGAATTTGTGGATTAAGTTTTCCTCTCTGCCCATGAGGGGTATTGGGCTGGTGCTGAAGAGTAAAATCACAGAGTTGTGGAATATTTTGGGCTGGAATGGATCTCTAAGGTGATCCCAATCCACCCCTGCCATGGGCAGGGACATCTTCCACAATCCCAGGTTCCTCCAGCCTGGCCTGGGACACTGCCAGGGATCCAGGGGCAGCCCCAGCTCCTCTGGGCACCTGTGCCAGGGTCTGCCCCCCCTCCCAGGGAACAATTCCTGCCCAATATCCAATTTAAACCCACTCTCTTCCAGCTAGAACCATTTTCCCTCGTGCTGTCACTCCAGGCTCCTCACAGCCTCGACCATCACGTGAAAAACGAGCTCTGAAAGGTCATGGGAATAATGCAAACATCCCTCCAACCTTCCCACCTGCCTTCCCCAAGTTATTAAATAAGCTGGGCAGCCAGCACCTCTCTGTCACCACGGTCCTACTGACAACTTTTATTTCAGTGTCTCAGAAAAGTTCATCACTTCCCAGAACACGGACCTGAAGATCAGCAGAGTTTGGTCAGGTTTTTTTTTTTAAATGCAGAAAACCATGTAAATTTTCTGCAGATGGTCAGAAAAAAACTTGGATTTTATTATCTTAGATGTTTTTCTGACCTAAATGTCCCTATGAAAACCAGGAGGTTGCAGCTCCAATAAAAAACAAGATTTTCAATAAATGTCTGTCAGGACAGCCAGGAAGGCACCCAGAAGGGTAAGAGGGGAGGATTCATGTTGTGTGAAAGAAGGTGGAAGGACTTCGGGTTTGGATGCTTAAATCAGGTTTGGAACCCTTTAGTTTTGGCAATTTCCTTCTTCTTGGAAGATGTGGCATCATTTGTGTGGAACTAGGGTAATATTGCATAAACTAACGAGGTAAAAATTGCAGTTAAAAAGTCTCCTGCTGTGTTCACAGGCTTCTCCTGTGATAAACTGTCTGGGGTGGATGCAAATTTGGCATGTTGGAAAAGAAGGGAGAGCAGGAAATGCAAGGTTTGCCTGCAGGGGAAGAGCCCAGGGAAAATGGAAAGGTTGAAAACACCCACAAGAGAAAGGTGCTGCCACCGTGGTTTTGGTTTTATCTCAACAATACAACCGAGCAAATGCTTTAGAGAGAGTGAAAGGTGATTTCACAGCTATTCATTAAGATATCAAAGCAACTCCCATATTCATAAATCCTTATCTATTTGCATGAAGAGTTGAGCACAGTTTTTACTTTCATGAGAACACTCAGAAGGATTGACCATCCTACAGCCAGTATTAAGCATTTGTACAAATAATTTTCTCTTTTCTTTTCTTCCTATTTGCAAAAGTTGATTTTTCTGGTCATAAAGTAATTTTTTTTTCCCCTAAAGAATTTACATCATGAATAATACACCTAGGTCACCTGTCCAACCATTTTATTTTTGTTTTTTACATTGGCAAGGATTTATTTGTACGAGTAGACAATCTATCTCACAATGAATAGTTGAACATTGTAATAAAACAAGAAAAAAAATACAAATAACCCAGAGGTTGCAATATGTTTGTATAAAGTATTCAAACAATTTCAAATAACAACTGAACTTGTAAAAATCAACATCTGTTCATGGATTATGCATGAACAAAAATGGTAAAATTCCTTCAATAAAAATACTCTTCAATGAATAGTTTTTGCTGGTTGCTGAGAAAATGATGTTCTTGCAACTGAAATCTCAGCTCCAGGACTCTCCTGCAGCTCAGATTCGTTAGCACTGAAATTATCCTTTAGTACATAAATTGCAGCAACAGGAAAACTATACAAAATTCCAATTAAAAAAGAGTGACAGGAAAACACTGAACTGCCTGAATTTAGGCAGATGGGTAAGGGTTTTTCCACGAAATTCCAAAAAATTTTTGAGTGCATCTGTGTTTGTCAACTTGTGCAGAAGCATTATCCCTGTTGCAACACAAACTTTTCTTGCTGCTTTTACAGATCCCTCCAGTGATGATTTCACACATAATGATTTAAAACTATAAATAGTAACAATACTAAGACATCAATAGTTGTTCAAACCTAAAAGTATAATTTTTACCCAGCTGAG
Source organism: Sitta europaea (assembly GCA_013400255.1). Taxonomy (NCBI): domain Eukaryota; kingdom Metazoa; phylum Chordata; class Aves; order Passeriformes; family Sittidae; genus Sitta; species Sitta europaea. The sequence goes on from VXBS01001971.1 coordinate 93,028, forward strand.
GGAGAGGTTGGAAGGCACCCCATGGTTTGACAGGCTGACACGAAAAACACAGTAGGTATCGTTTTCAGAACAATGCACATTTTTAATTTATGAATGTTCTTTTATAAACTTGTATGTACAGTCACTCTTTTTTTTTTTCCTCCAGTGCTACATAATTATAACTTGCAAAATGTAAATATTTATGAATTCACAGGATGTTCGCTGGAAGAGAAGAATGTTATACTTGCAGATTTTTCTTGTACTTGCAGGATTCACATAATATTATTTGCCATCATGATGTACTGAAAAATGCAAAAAAATATAATATTCTACATTTGACTTTTCTGAAAAATACCATCTGGTGTTATTTTTTGAGAGTTGGAGATTAGCTCTGTAATTGCTTATAGTTAGAGATAGACATTACTACATTTATTGACAATTTTATTCTCTACAATAATCTTACATTTAAATAGTGACTTTGTTCCTGAAGGATGTCAAAGTGATTAAACTGATATTCAAACTCTTTGGATAGCATCACCCAGCACTGAAATGCAGCCATCTCTGGGGTGAGATATTGCAGCTGTTTAACAGCACTGCAGAACAGCTTTGGAAATGAAGAATTCCGATGAAAACAGGGACATTTAGGTAGGTAAAATAATTATCCAAATTGGTGTTTGGCCTGGCTGTTAGTGCTCACATGTCTACACTCAGAAAATTACATTAATATCCATAATTACTCAGGACCTTGGGTCAGCCATTCTTATCAGAGAGGGTGTTGCCCAAGTGAAGCCCAACACGGTTCAGGAGGGATTTTGGGAAGCTCATTTGGAGCCTTTTGGAATTTTCCTGACTGTGTGGATGTCAGACATCAACTCTTGTGCAGCCCTCTTTGTGCAGAATTCCACTCTGGTGTCTGGGCTGGTTTGGAGGCTGTAAGTGGATCTAAGCTGCTGGTCAGAAAGCTTTGATTTGGGAAATGGATCTTGGAGTATTTTATCTGAACTTTGATTAGGAAAATGGACCTTGGAATATTTAATCTGAATTTCACTGAGCTTCAGAAGGGTGTGGGACATCAACTGATTCCTGTTAAGTACACAAAGATAATTGTCAGTATCCCTGCTCTGTTGGCCACCTCAGCTTCCACAATTTTCAGGAGACACTGGTTGTGATGTACTCACCCATCACATCACCTTCTCATCCTGGGCTGGCTGGTTTTATTTCAGTTGGTGCATCCAAGCTGGGCAAACGTTCCAGGAAACATTTCCTCCACAGAGTTATGTTAAAAATGTTGCTGCCATTAGGCTTCCATCACGCTCCCGCTGCTCGTGAGCTAAACGGACAGGACTGGAAATGTGAGCTGTCAATCTGGGTGTAACAATACATTTAGCTCGAGCACATCATCCACGTTGAAAGAAAACACTTGTCAAAGTTACAAACAAGCAGCTCCTGGGTAAGTCATCCTCCTCCACCAAAGCTTCTGTGCTCGGATATGCCAAGAGTTCCTCCTCACCCACAGCTGCCAACCACAGTGTATTTTTGCACTGCTCTTCTGTTTATCGTCTCCAGCTCTTGTTGATGTGCAGTTACACCCAGCCACGTGCCCCAGGACTGCTCTGTCTCGTTATCCAGTTGTCAGGGGTGATCAGGGTATCCTGCCTGTGCAGCAAGCCTCCAACCCAGCTTGGGCTCTCTGAGGATTTCACGTGGAGGAGCACCGTGGAATCATCACTCCTCATCAGGTGGACAAATTCTCCTTCACCTGTTTGAAATTTTTCCAGTTCCTCTTCTAACTCCTTGGTTTTAACATCTTTCTGAACAGACTCCAGACCACGTGAAGTAAATGTTTCTCTAGGCTGCCTATAAAATATCCCACTGTCACTGTGAATAAGGAGGGATGACATGGAACGTGGCAGGGAAATATCCTCTCAGTAACAGTCCTGAGCAATGAAAACTGCCAGGGAAATGTGCTCTTGGCTTGGGAACTTTTGTGTTTTAGGTGAGTGGAGAGTGCTCCATGGAAAATGATCAGGTGTGGAAGTTGGACTTTGGTTATGGGAAGAACTCACATGGTTTTTACAACACATACAGCTAACTGAATGTCTTAATCAGAGCTTTTTCACCCACAAGTGATAATGGGTCAAAGCTAAAATTCTGTAGCAAAGAATGATGACAAATTTTCCAATATGCAAAAGGTTTGAGGAACTAAATCTTTAAAAAATGAACCAAACCGTTTTAATTTTTCTAAGTAAAATTTCAAGTTTGGGGAGAGGAAGCTGTGTGGTTTTCAATATTTGGGAAGTACATGAGCTGTTCTAGATCATCTTTAAAATTATGGAACGGATGATTGTTGAAAGGCAAGGTGTGTCCATGTGTGATTATTGAGGTATATTTGAGCTAATCAATTGATTTGGGGTAAAACACCTGATCCCTTGTGTGGAACTTGAGTTGAAAATGATCCTCCAAAGTCTGGATGATGTTGTTTTACAGTCAACTGTTCTTTCTCCACCTGGAACACCTAAACTTTGGATTTTTCTGCCCTCATTTGTAGACTGTATCTTCAAATCATTGTGATTTGAGAGCAGAAAATTGTAATGTTTGAGTGGCAGCACAAAAATCTCAGAATGTGGATCCATGGCTGCAGAGAGAGTTGTTGCATGAATTTACAATTTTTGAGATTAAACACTTCGAAGGACAATCAAGATCAAACCTTTTTATTGCTTTTGTCCTTTTCTTGGTGATATTTAGGGGAAAATGATGCATTTTTTTTTAATGGAAAATAATGGAAGTGGTTTCACCTAACACTGCTTCATGCCATTGTTTCAGAGCAAGATGCACTTCCAAAAACATACCTTATAATATTTTCATTAATTTCACTTATTCACTAATAAACACACTAAACCATAAAAGTAGTAGAAGACACTATCAAGTTATATGGGGGAAAATAATTAACATCTTATTCTGAGTGGGTTTTTGTTGAATTGGGAATTCTTGGGGAGGGTTTGAGGGTTCACATCCCAAATCCCTGCTTGGAGCTGCAGAAAGGTTCTGCAACACCCAGGAGTGAAATTCTGGGGTAAAAACATGATGAGGGGGATGCAGGTTTGTCACAAGACTTGTTAAAAAAGTTCCTATTTTCTGTTCTGTGGTAGGAACCAGTCTGAGTAATGAACTTTTCTTTGCTGCTGGTGCCTTTGGTGTATTCCAGCCTGACATCTGCTCTAGGCCAGGGGGATTTTGTAGGAAAAAGAGATTTCACTGGTGGCTTCTGGAGACTCTGTGTCTCTGCTTGGCTTTGTAGAGCATCTGCCATCGTTCACTCCAGGATGCCTAAACTATAGTAATAAAATAATAAATATTTTCTACAGTTAAACCAATGTAACTTCCTTTTTTCCCCACCCCTTTCTGTCTTCAGCTGCTCTTACTCCTTTGTAATTTTCAGTTAAATAGGTATGAAGGAATAATTTTATCCTGCAACTAGAAAATAGATAGAACTGTACAAAATTTTTTGTTTGTTTTCTAATAATTGAAAAGAGACTTTTCTAATGTTTGCTTCTTTGATACCTAAAAGAGAATATTTTGGAGCTGTAAAAATTAATCCATAATTTCTGGGTAAAGAAAAGATGTCATTCCACTCAAAATGAATGTTGTCATTTATGATGGGAGAGTGTTTTGGAAAGCTTTTTCCACATGTATTTGAATAATATTTTGAGTGAGTTATCATTTTAAATTGAAAAAAAAAATCTTCCCATTTGATATAAAATTATTTGCACTTCTTTACACTGAAAAAAAAAAAAAACCCAAACAAAACCTGGGGAAATTTTGGGATCAGAACTGTATTTAGGGCTATGACATTGTCAGCTCCAGATGTGGCAGTCTGGATGTTCAGGACACCAGGAGAAAACCAGGATTCCCATCAGGAGCCAGGTTATGACCTCTGGTGCTTATTTTACAGATGAATATTAATTTAGAATTCAACTATCAATATCACACTGTGGAGAAGATTATTCCCAATGAGCTGAGACGTTATGGTGAGGTTTGAAGGAGGTTTTTGTCATTTAAAATCTATTATTTTGCCTTAATATTATTCTACAATATCAGAAACATTTTAATATGGAAATTAGGAATTAATGTAAAGATAAAGAATATTTAAATTTTTCTATGTTACAAAAAGAAAATCTGGAAACTGTTCTGCCTTGACAGAGAAGTAGAAAGTCACTTCCATTCTGTATTTTCTTAATGAAATTGCAAAAATACCCAGTGTTTAGCTTAGACTTGATCCTGCATGAATGTATTGAAAATCTATAGAATAATTTGATAAAAAAGGAAGACTGAGTCACCTCTAGGGGGGAAAAAATCCTCATGAGCACTTTAAACAAATTGAATCCTTAGAATATACGTAAAAAAATTTAGTGTTGTAATTTCATTAAAACATAGTGGATTTGTTTTTAAAGGGCAAAACAAGGGTAATAACAAAAAATATAATGAAGTTTGACAGAAACAAAGCTCTACAGGTGCTTTCAGAGTTTAAGCTATTTTTAAAAAATACCCAAAATACTACTGTATTCTAGTGAATGTATCTACTAAAATGTCATCTCAGGAATGAATTTCTAAAATAAAATATCCTAAAATAAAGGTGTTCCCCAAAGTGAGAAGCAGAAGTTTTAGAAGTTAAAATCAACGAGTTGTTGGGTCAAGGAAATCTTGCACTCAGATTTTACAGATGTAGAGGAAGGAAACAGGAGATGTTTTAAGAAACATTTTTCAGAGAGTCAGTAAATTTCCCATAAGACTGATGGATACTTGTTTCTCTTAAAACTTTTTTTTTTTTTCTATTGGCAACACTTAAATGAATTACATTATTTGAGTCTGGAAAAATGAGCAAATGCTGGAACTGGAGCTAGATAAACGATTTTCTTTGCAGTGCTGGGTTTCAATGAGATGTAAATTGACCCAGCACACCTAAAGGTTCACTGATGCAGCAGCTGACACGACAGGGGTGGATGGAGGGATTTGCCTGTGGAACAGAATCTGCTCCTTCTGGAGGTGCTCTAATCTTACATTTAAATCAGCCATGAAATCCCATCCCAAGGCTGAGGTGAGCACAGGGACGAAGCAGGAACTGAAATCCCAGCACACCTACAGCTCAGATTTATTCTTATGCAGGTTGAGTGATCGTGCACCTACACCAGTTTTATTTCTGGATGTGCTCACAGAGATGTGTTTGAGGCAAAAGGCAGCGTAGGCACAAAAAATGTGGAACGGATTTAAACAGATCACAAACAAAGTAGAAATCTTTTTGCCATTTGAAAGATGGTGTTCCCAAATAAAAGAACAGGGCTCTAAGGTGAACAAGGAGCAGTTTAGGAAAGCAGTTGTAAACTGAATTTGATAGTGAGATGGGTTTGATGAGGCAGAAGATCCCTTTTGGTTTTGTTGCCCGTGAAAATTGCTGGAGATGAAGTAAACAGTCACTATCTGATCTGCTTTTGGAGATTGGTGCTTGCACTAATAGAAATGTTTTGTGGAACATTTGTACTTGGACATTTCTCATCAGTATAGGTGGTGCTGGGGGATCTTCCATAGATAAAAACCAGCAATACATATAATATAGGTAAAATCCAGCACAAAATCCAGGCATCTCTGCCACTGCAGTATCTGCACTGATTCCTGGGGAACTGCCTGTAAACTCAGAATTATCCAGATTCAGTGTGTTTTCTTGCCTAAGGGTTACTAGTTATGGTACTTCTCAGATCAGTGGAGGTGCTAGAAACGCTTAAGGGCTTTGTTACACTGGTGTTAATTGCTAAACTGAAACCCAAATTTGAACTCTGAAGTGTTTTCCTAATGTATTGTGCCACTACAAATCTGGACAGGGAGACTGCTGTCAGCTGAAACAAATAAATGTGCAGTGCAAAAGCAAGGTGCTGATGCAGTTACCAAGTGTGCCTCTAGTTCACATCTCACCCTGTGACCTGCAGGGGTGGCAATTGCTGCCAGTTCTGGAGTGCAGATGAGGATTTCCTTCCCTGCAGGAAATGCACAGGGAGTGGGGAGTTTAGGGCACTCTGGGTACCTCCAGATGGCAAATGTCTTCTGCTTTGCTGCACCTCCACCTTTCTGCTAAGTCTTTTTAGGTTTTGGACACCTGTTGGCACTCTTTAGGGGTTAGGACTATACCCATGGCTTGATTTGATGATGCAGTGGGAATGTTTCAGAATATAATTTTGAATAATTTTTCCACCATGCTCTGCTTTTCTGTTTAAACAATTCATTGTTCACCTCTTTTTGAAAATTTTGAAATAGTTGTACCTTACAGGAAGGTTGGAGAGGGACTTTTGGCAATGGTCAAAAACAGTGATAGGACAAGGGGGAATGGCCTTATGCTGGAGGAGGACAGGGTGAGATGGAATATTAGGGAGAAATTGTTCCCTGTGAGGGTGGGCAGACCCTGGCACAGGGTGCCCAGGGAAGCTGGGGCTGCCCCTGGATCCCTGGGAGTGTGCAAGCATTGGAGCACCCTGGGATAGTGGAAGGTGTCACTGAAGTTGGGCTGGGGAGAGCCCCACTGAGCTCTGTGCTCTTTGTGTGCAGCAGTAGCCCTGCCTGGGTGGGTTTTACAGGGAAGCAGAGTGACATTAAATATTTAATTTTCATATTCTGACTTCCTTTGCATGTGACCATCACCTAATTCAAAGACTCCTTACTGGAGTCTTAAAATCAGAACAAGGGAATGAAATAAAACAGTATAAGAAAAGCTAGAGTCTAATTATAATAATAGTTTTTAAGGTTCACTTTCACTGTTAGTCATTACATTGTTCTGTGGAATTTCTTCACGTATGAATAGGGTGTCATGTGTCATATTTGGGAGACTTCAGAAACACTTCTGTGAGAGTTGTAGGTAAGCACAAATTAAACCACTAAGGTGCCCAATTCTCTGCTGTGGGAGCTGTTTGTTCCTGTAATGGTGCAGCATCCTCATTTCACTGGGGCTTCACTTTGGTTTCTCACTGCACCAGGACCAGCTAAACTGAGCATATCTGTTTAACTCATTATTTGTATTGCTGTGCAGAGTTGGCTTCATTCTCATGGTGTTGGCTTTGAAAGCAAAAATCCAGCCCAGTATCACCGAGTTCCCGTGTGTGGCTTAAAGGAATTACATATTCTGCCTTTTGAGAGTGTAAAATTATAGTTGTGTAAAATCACCTAGCAGTTCTTTATCCCGAGTTGCATTTTATTACCAATTTCAGATATAGCCATGAGGTAACAGCTAAAAAGGTCACAGTGCAAATACATGTGCAGAATTTAAACGAGGACTTATTCTTTCTCCAATAAACACACACCGGATGCAAAGGAGGAATTGGAACCTTTTCAGAAGGCAGCTCGGGCCAATCCAGCTCCCATCAGGGACCATTTCAAAGATTAGTTTCTGATGTCCACACAAACATATTGTGTGAGCCTGGTTTTAGATAATGTGCAGTTCCTGTGCTCTGCCATCCCCTCCGAAAGCGCTCCGGCTGCACAGGTCTGATTGCTGGATTTTGCAGCGTCCTGTGAGAGCTGCAAAAACCTCAGCAGCCCGAGTGGACTGGCTGCCTCTGTAAAGTGGGCCTGTAAAGCTCCATTTCCTTCTGGGAAAGAAAACATATCTGCATATTGCCCAGCTTTCCAACGACCTGCCCCAGGACTGAACAAAGATTCGATGGAGGAGGGAAGGGGAAACGTTCCCAGCAATGAAACCTCAGGTGATCTGGTTTCTATTCTCAGCTCCAACACTTGCTTTTTTTCGTCAGCCTTGATAAGTGATTTAGCTGTGCCTTTTCCCTCATCTTTAGAGCAGGGATAAGAGGAGCTCTGCAAAGCCAAAATCAATATTGCTGGCGAGAGGCTGAGGGTCACACTTGCACAAAGGCCCACACAAGTGTGGATGTGCTGTTTAAGACATGAAAGACTGGGCAGTCAAACCCTCCACTGGGATCTGGTGTCCTTAACCCAGATCCAGAGGGTGGGGGCAGAGAACAACCCATCAGCATGTGAGATTTGCTTTAGCAGTGTGTAGAGCCCTTCTGGGGGGCTGTACCAGGCAGGGATAGGGGAGAAGCTCTCCCCACCCTGATGGGACTCACAACCCTCCTGGCCAGTGAGTGGGATGTGGCAAGGGATTTTCCCAGAGGGTCTTAGCACAATATGGTTTTCTCAATAAGTATTAACAAGAATTAGCTGGATGAGAGGTGAGAAAAATCCCATTTTGCTCCTCATCCTGTTCTTGGGTTTGGTAGCTTGGGAACGTTTGGCTGAGTCTGCTGGTGATGCAGAGATGTTGCAGGAAACCCTCAGAGCTGCATTTTCATAGAATTACAGAATTGTTTGTGTTGGAACAGCCCTGTAAGACTGAGTCCAGCTCTTTCCCCAGCACTGCCAGTGCCACCACTGACCCATGTCCCCAGGTGCCACATCTGCATGACTTTAAATCCCTCCAGCAATGGGAACTCTACCATTGCCCTGGGCAGCCTGTGCCAGGACTTTACAACTTTTTGTGGAAAAAGAATTCCCTAATATCAAATCTAAACCTCTCCTGGTGCAGCTTGAAGCCATTTAGTCTTGTCCCAGAGCATGGGGGAGTTCAGTTTTACAGCAGCTTAAATGACCCAGTGGCAACATGTTGGTTGTGAGCCTTCTCCATCAGATCTCCATGGCCAACTCCATGTCCCTGAGGGAATGTTTCAAAGACTCAGACTTTAGAGTAGAGAATAATGGAATTTTAACTGGAAGGAACCTAAAATTATAGTCTAGTTCAACTGCCTGACCACTTCAGGGCTGCCCAAGAGTTAAAGCATATTTTTAAGTGCGTTATCCAAATGCCTCTTAAACACTGACCAGCATGGAACATCTTTAAGATCCTTCTCAAACTTTCTTTAAGTTTGACCTAGAGATTAATTTCCCAAAGCCCAAACCTGTGAGAATCTGTTTTATAAGCTGTCTGCTCGAGTTCCTCAAAGCTGAGTGAGTGCTTTATTGGGACGACATGTCACTGCTGATTACATTTGCATGTTGGTTTAAACATAACCCTACATGCCACAGCTTCCTAACTGGATGTGATGCAGCATCAAAGTGATGTTTCATGCTCTGGGAACTTTAAAAAGTCACTGAAGGGAGAAAAGAGAGATGCCTGTGGGAGAAATGACAGCAATTTGGGCTTGATTCTCCACTTATCAAGGTAAATAGTAAAACATATGTTGACTGAGTTGGAAGCAAGATGGGCTCACAATGACTCTGACAAGGTGGGTGGTGACTTAGGATTTGTCACTCCTCAACTTCTGAGGACTGGGATGTCCTTCTGCTGTTTTTTAGAATTGCCAGTTTCTTGTAAATACATAGCAGAATAATAACTCCTGGTGTTTTATTTATAAAAATGCTGGTGGAGGTATTTATTATAAATGAAATTAATTTTGAATTAGCCTCCTTTTCCGTTCAGGAATGATTTTTGCAAACAATGTTCTGTTCTTATTATTCACTGTATAATGTGGAAGGACACAGCTTTTGTCTCCTCTATCTCCCCTTGCCACCGTTTCTTCAAATCCTTCCAAAGAATGTTTGGAGGAAATTGCTCTAATATTCTTGAATCCACCTTATCTTCTCCAGACTGCTTTTTTGAAGGCCTGGAAGAGTCTGTGAAATCTGTGGAGTGGTGGTAACACAGGCTGGGTGGAGGTCTACTGCTGCATTTAAGCAGAGTGGGTTATTTCTCAAAACATCTTGGATTGCTGTGCCAAAACCTGGCCCCCTACACCTCCATTCTCAAACTTTAATGTGCAATAAACCCTTCAGATTTTCTAAGAGCTTTGTGTATGCAAAGCTTGCAAAACTATCCAACATTTTACCTTATAGAAATCCATGGAAAATGACATGTGCCCTGTGTTAGGGTTGAGTGGATTGCAGTAGGTAAGGTCTGGGGACATGGGAGAATACAAAACACAGTATCTGATGATGTGTAAAGGGTCTTTAACAAAAATTTGTCAAATGCCATGATAAAAAGTGGATCCAGCCAGCCAGGGTAGGCCAGCTGTGGAGAAAGAGAAGGTACAGAGAGGGACAGACTCCAGCAGACAGTCACTTTTACTTATTGTGGGTTATTTCATTCCTGATTTTGCTTTCCCTTTTCTTTTTTTTTTTCTTTTTTTTTTTTCCTATTTTTCAACATATGCTTGTTGTATTTAATTAGTGGACACTGTTCCTAAGATTCAAGGTAAATGTTTGACCTAATAAACCCCCATTTTTCTTCTCCAATCTGGCAAAAGAAGCACTTACTGTTTGAATTCATACTTGGATTCAAATATAAATCAAATTTAGAAATCAGTCTCGGCTACATCCCCCCCAGATTTCTTTGATCAGAACAAATGTTCCCATGCTTTCTGTTGTAAATACCATGATTGGCTTTATGTCTTGCTACAGTGGCCAAATTCTGGCTCATCACTGTTGTGTCCATTAGATCATAATTTTGCAAACCACATTTATTAACATTGAGCCTACGAGCTGAGCCATAGGAGCACCCCTGAAATCAGCACTGGGCTGAAAAGTTTGTGCAAAGAGGAAATTAAAGTGAAAGTTTTATATCCAGGTTTGGGTCAGAAGTTTGTGGGTTTTTTGAGATTTATCTTTACTCAGTAAAAACATTTGTTTGCAGTTAACTTATCCTTTGCTCTTAGCCATAAAATCTCTTTCCAACTCATCTCAAACTTTGCCCAGTGACCACCAGCTCAGCAATCTTTATTTTCACACATCTTTTGTTCTTCTATATCAAAAGTTGCTTTCATCTCTAGGGAACCTTCTGCTGGGCATTCAGATTTGTAAAACCTCCCCGTTAAACTTCCATTTTCCCCAACACTGCCACGTCCACTCCTTTCCTCAACCCTTCCATGAACGGCGACTCCACCGTTTCCCTGGCAGCTGTGCCAGTGCTTTACTGCTCTTCCACTGAAAAAGTTTCTTCCTCACGTCCACCCTGAGCCTCCCCTGGTGCAGTTTGAGGTCATTTCACTTTGTTCTGTCCCTGGTTGCCCAGGAGCAGAGGCCAATCCCCACCCTGCCCCAGCCTCCGCCGCCCCCAGACGCACACATGGGATTTGTGTGTGTGCATAAACACACGCCCGATGTTTTTCTCCATTCTCATCACATGTTTCATTCAATAGACTTATTAATCAACCATAAGAAATGAGTTAAGATGTTGAAACAGTCATGGCCTTTGTTCTGTGTCAGTTTTGTTGGCTTAGCTGACATATAGCTACAAGGCATGACGGATCAAAGTAATTAAAGTTCCAATCATTTACCTTTCTATGTTCAGTGTCAAGACAGCTCGCCTTCACCCCGGGTCCAGAGCATTTTCATATTTTTTTTAACATGTTAGAGCTGTGCCATTTGCCTTGCTGTACTTAAGCATTTGACAGCATTTCCATTATAAAGTTTATATACGAAGGCTTGAGATTCCCCCTGGATTCCAACTTTGCACATAAAATTACAGACCACAGGCAATCCAAAACCAATCCTGTAGATTTTTTTTTGTTGTTTTTTTATTTGATTTTTGGGTTTTGTTGTTCATTCATTTTAAGGTGACTTAGGTTTTTACCATCAAAGGACAAAAAAATTGCCTGTTCTGTTTCACTTAATTTCCAGGTATGTTTTTGTGTTTATGAAACTTTAATAGAAGTTTATTTTTATTGAAATATGGTTGGCAGTTATTCCTAGTCTTCACTCCTCCATCATACACGTTAACTGATGGTAACTAAGAAATCATGCTCATGTCAGATGCAAAATCAAAATATTTCCCTTTAAGAAAAGATTGTTTTACAGAAATTGCACCAGAAATATGGATAATGAGGAAATATTGTGCTGGACACACCCCAGTCAGATGTGCCAAACAGGGACTGGACACCCTGACTCCATCCCTCCACCTGTGAGAATCTTCCTTCAGGCAATTTCAGGCTTGAAACCCTCTGCAGATAGTAAGTAAAAATTCTCACATTTAAAGTGTACCTTGGATTGCAGAATCAGCCTTTGAGTTGTGCTCTTTCCTATTTTTTGGTTTTTTTACGTTAATTTTTATAACAAGTCCCTTCAAGATGGGTTTTAAATAGCCCACACTGGATTTCTCACAACTAATTTAATGCCATCTTCCAGTCAGCACAACTGGTTCAAGACCCCTCTCTTCCATCATTTGAAGCTCTGGAACATTAAACACTGCCTTGTGTTGTAGTTTGAATATGAGATTACTTAAGTAGCAGTGAATATCTCTGCAACATATCTGCTCTACAAAGGCAGCTCACGTTTGGATGTTGCCTGAAATGCTAATATTTTACAGAAAATTATATATAAAGCTCTTCAATAACTAGATATTTTTTCCTTTGTGCAACATTTTTTTTAAAAAAAATCGATTCTAAACTCCAGTTCAGCAACTAAACCAGTGATTTTATTTGAAGAGAAGCACTAAAGAGCTGGCTTTAAAAACATTTAACTCTGGTTTTACATTTTAAAAGTATGCTAATATCATGAAGGATCAAATTGTTGGAATATTTTTATGAAATCAGATTTTTTTTCTCAAAGTTTACAGAGTAAAGTTGGGTATAAATAGGAAGAAATCAAATAATTCTTTTGAGCTAATTTGCAGATTTGAGTAAATTCCGTGTCCCCTGGAAGTTAATAGGAGTCCTTTTGCTTTGATTTAAATGCTATCTAGATAAAATCTCCTGAATTTAGCACATCTTTACTGCATGTTCTAGTGCAAAAACTTGTCTTGTGGACCTATACAATTTCTTCCAATTTTTTTTTTTTTACAAGGGTGTGCATTTTTTGAGTGTAGTATTATGAAGTTGTGTGTATGTACATGTATTTCAAACCAGTTTGATATTTGAATGCATTATTACTGTTAGGGCAGCCTATCATTACTCAGTAAAATAGGTGGTTAATTTGGTGTAAAATAGAAAAAGTAAAATCCCCACATGATTCCTTGATGCTGGCTTCCTACCCAGTGAGTAATAGCAGAGCAACCTGAGAGCAAGGTAGGTGTTTTACATTTAAATAACCTCTAGTAAGGACATAAATAACAAGGATGCTTTTGTTTGGCACAAACAGAGCTGGAATTTGTCTGTGCTAAAGGTGATCTGTGATCTACTCTGATTCTCATTTTCTGTCATTTTCTGTGGAAAGTTAATGCAGGGGGTTCACTGCTTAGATCTTTGCTACTAGAGTAGATAATTCCAGGATGACTGGGAAAAGCCCTCCAGGATCATCGAGTCCAAGCTGTGCTCCATCCCCTCCTTGTCCCCAGCTCAGAGCACTGAGTGCCACCTCCAGGAATTCCTTGGACACCTCCAGGGATGGGCAATCCCTAGGCAGCCAAAGCCTGACCACCCTTTCCATGGAGAAATTCCTGCTGATGTTCAACCTAAACCTCACCTGTTGCAGTTTGAGGTGATCTCTCTCATCCTGCCCCTGTTCCCTCCCCCTGGAATCTCCTTTTCTCCAGCTCCTTCAGCTGCTCCTCGTGGCACTGACTCTCCAGACCCTTCCCCACCTTCAGGAGTAACACAATCCTAAAGTCACACTTTTCTAGTGACTGACATCACCATTTTTATCCTGAAAAAAAAAAAAAAAAAAAAAAAAAAAGGGGAANTTCTGGATTAACACAAAAAAAAAAAAAAAAAAAAAAAAAAGAAGGGGAATGTATCTATAGGAAATATCAGGCTATATCCAAATTGTGCAACAGGGGGGCTGAGTGATGAGGCAGAAGGGCCTGTGAGTGTCAGACTGAAGGAAAACTCCAGGCAATGTCAGCTCTGTTCCCTCCCTTGGGCAGGTTACACCAGGGGTCTGCATCTCACACGGTGCAGGACTTGGCTTCCTTGGAGAAGAGCTTTAAGATTGACAAATGAAAACCTACTACATAATGCACTATCAAATGTGATTATTATTGAGTTACCAGTTACTGTTATTGAGTTATTAACTTGGCAAAAACGTGTCCAGAGCAAAGAGGGCAGCCAGATAAAAGAAAATGCTGATAAAGTTTCTGTTCTTCCCTCTGTGTGGACATGGGATGGTGAAGGAAAGGAAATATTTGTGTGCTGTCTGAGGCCAGCAGGGAAACAGAAATGCTTCCCAAAAAGATAAAACAAAAAAAACCAAATACAACCAAAAAATTCCTAATCTTTGATATTTATCTAAGCACTCCTGAACTCCATTTAGACAGGTATATTCTTTCTTGGAGCAAATGACTTAATTTAAATTAATGTTATATGAGCTATAAAAATATTATTTCAGGTCTCTTGGCATTTCCAAATGAAAATTGAACTTTCTGAGTTCATTCTCCATAACATAATAAACCTACTTTTAGTGTCAAGAATATCTAAGGAAGAATGTTTTATCCACCTGTAAGAAAGCTTGATATTCAAACCTTGAAGAAAACCCTGCAAAATATTCTGTATGACACCAGTGTGCTCCAGTAAAATATAAACATTGCTAAAAATTATTTGGTGATTTTTGAAGACAGGAAAGCTAGAAAATTAAAAGAGCAGACATAAATATCTGCCACTAATCTTTAAGTCTGAAAAATACATCTTTAAAGGTAATAAAAACTTTGTAACTCTGTTTTTTTTTCCATTTTTGATGTAAACAATGAGTAAAAGAAAGTTGATATCTTTAGATCAAGAGCATTTATACCTGTTTATATTGAAAATGATGCAAAGCTGTCTTGAAGGACAGAAGTGGTTTCATAAATGGTGTTGTAAGTGATGCTGAGAGTTGATTTTTTTTTTTAATTCCAAGCGTTATTTGTGGCTCCAGCCTATCCTACAGCACAACTTCAGCACAGTGAGTGAGGAGTGATTCACATATGTTGAGTGTTTTTATTAAGAATTTGTTTTGATTAGGGCTGCAGCTGATTCCTCAAGCCAACTGCCTACATGAAGAAAAAGCATTAAGTGTAGGGATCGAATTGATTAGTGAACATTCCTGTCTGCTGGCATAAGGAAAAGCTTCCAGGAGGTGGAAAAGGAAGATGAGGATCAGCAATCAAAGAGGAGAAAACAAAAGGGAGGCCACTTAATGCACCCCTGCCTCCAGGTAAGATCAACAGTACCTATGGCAGTCCCAACAGATGTTTGCTTAATTCTTTTTTAATGCCTGCAGTAACAGAGATTTCCAAACTTCCTCCTAATATTATTTCAGTTGGGAACTCTCCTAAAAGTCCAGAAGTTTTCCCTGACTCTTCATCTTACCTTTCTTTTCTCCTGCAATTTCATTTTCTCTTTTATTACTAAGAAGTACAAGAAGTCACTGCAGGGGCATCACAGACACCTTTCATCATTTCTGGGTGACACAGTTCCCCTCCTGGCCATTCATTCTTCTTCCACTAAGAGGGACCACAGAAGCTCTACAAAGCAAAATTTCTTCCTCCTTGTAGAGACACAGAAAGCTCAGGTTTATCCCTTCTCTTATTCAGATTCTAAATGATCTTGTGATCATTTAAACCCCCAGAAGATCTCGTGGTAGCACGTCCTCACCTTCACCTGAAGAGATTACCAATGATTGTGCACTGGGTGTGGTTAATGATGGTTAATTTGCAAATTTGAGTGTAAAACTGGTTTTTGAATCTCTGCCCAGAGAATCTGTGGCTGTCCCATCCCTGGGAGGGTCCCGGGCCAGGCTGGACAGGGCTTAGAGCAGCCTGGGATGGTGGAAGGGGTCCCTGTCCTTGGCAGGGGGTGCAATGAGATGGGCTGTGAGGTTTCTTTTAACCCAAACCAGCCTGGAATTCTAGGATTCTATGAAATAGTTGCAGTGGTAGCCAGGAGTTTGGTTACTGCTCATAGATAAATATTTTTTTAATATATATATA